>JADBJO010006718.1:80000-100000 GCA_016801955.1 Conus betulinus | reverse complement strand
GTGTGTGTGTGTGTGTGTGTGTGTGTGTGTGTGTGTGTGTGGGGGGGGGGGGGGGGGTGGGCTGCCTTGGTTCACCTGAGACCAGATTTACACAGATTTTGTCACCTACAACTGCCTCAAAGCACGCAGTGTGTGGGCGGAGTGGGGGATAGGATTGGTGGTGGTCTTGGTCCACCTGAGAGACCAGATTTACAGAGTTCAGTCACCCTCAACTGCCTCCAAGCACGCGACGGTAAGCGACAATGCGAACGGCGTTACTGCTTTCTAAGTCTGCAGCCGGTGCAAAATTTATGATTCAGACAAGGGACGCAACCTACTTGTCGGACGTCACGTTTTTACACAGTGAAGATCCTGCAGTGGACGATCTTGGTGGTGTATCTTCTTTCTTCATACTGTGTTGAGATCTGAATGTTACAACAGTCTTGTGGGATCAGCATGGCACCAACCCTCAAAGGATCGCTCCGGAAGAAACGTTGGGTGAAAAAGAAAGTTCTAAGTACACCCGCCATCTCCTACGCAGGTGGAATTAAAGGATAAGAGATACTGACAACGTCATCGACTTTGCAGTCACAACGCCGCAATCCACAGCCAATAGCAATGCGGAGAGGGTAGTGGGGGTCTCCTGTGGGCCATTCGGTTGACCAAAGCCGTCAAAAGGAACACAAATAAAAAAAAAACTGGGAGACCTTTCAACGTGATGACACTGCAGCCAAAAGAAAAAAGGGAAAAAAAAGGTAACGAAAACACAGCAGATGGACACAGCTTTGCGACACTTAGCTATGACACGGCATTAACAGTTTTGGTGGTTTCAGCAACGCATATGAGGCACAAACAGCTGACATGGATCTCCAGATAGCCCAGACGCTGGTGAGACCAGCAAGCTGAAGACAAATGAGGAAAAAGGATCGGCTCTTCTGCAACATTAGTCTACACAGGGTGATTAAAAGAGCTTGGACGAGACCAACCCCTAGCGTGGACTGATTTTGATGATGGAGTCACAGTCGGTGAAATGAATGAAGGTTTTGACAATACTGCTTCTGGTCCAAACTGCCTTATGCAAGCACTATCAGCTGCAAGAAGACAAAGGACAAAATCTTCAGTCTATGTCAGGTAGTTCTGATGAAGCTCATGTTCCATGGGACTGAACATATTGCTACCTGAGGCATAGGTGTCAACCCAATTTTCCTCATTTTACACACATCCCATATTGAAAAGTACTTTTTCCCTTATTCCGAGCCCCAAAACCTTACACATTACGGAAAACGCAAAGAAACAACAACAAAAATTGCTGTGAATACAATGTAATACTCAGCATCAGGCAGAACTTCTTGAAAACAAATGGCAGTTTAAGACAGTTTATGAATAACAATAACAATTACCCATCCAACAGAATCTCCTCTTTCATTCCAGCAGAATGCATCACTTGAGACAGTTTGCAGATCAAATCACACACCCTATAGTGAAACACTGACAATGATGCAGAATTAAAACTGTTTATAAAAACCCATTGTTTACACACTCTTCCACTTTACCAACATCATGAGTCCATCAAAGTCACAAACCAATTTGTTCCATGCACTTTCCACTCCCACAATCCTCCTCTACAGAGACTCATTCACACTGTCCCTAAAGAATAGATTCCAAACCCTACAAGACCCACACACAGAAGATACAGACATAGGCACCCATTGGACAGAAACAAAAGAAGCCTTTCTATCAACATGCAAAGAGGTTCTTGGATCAAAAAAGAAACATCACAAAGACTGGATCACAGCAGACACCCTTGAGACAATCGACAAACGAAAACAGAAGAAGGAACAAGTCAATAGAAGCAGAACAAGAGCGGAGAAAGCAGCAGCCCAAGCAGACCACAACGAAGCCCTCAAGAAGTGAGACGGAGTGTGAAAAGTGACAAGAAGATGTACGTTGTCCAGCTTGCAGAAGAAGCAGACCAGGCTGCCGGTAGCAGAAACATGAAAGCGCTCTACGATACGACCAAGAAACTCGCAGGCAGGCTTTTCAAGCCAGACAGACCCATTAAAAAAACGAAAACAGGGAGAGACTATTACAGACCACGAGGGACAACTCAACAAATGGGCGGAGCACTTCTTAGAGTTACTGAACAGACCAGCACTTGAAGACCCTCCACATGTCCCGGCGTCAGAAATTGATCTGCCAATCAACCGTAATCCACCACCTGGGAAGAAATCGTCAGTACTATCAAGAAAATGAAGAATGGAGAGGCAGCAGGCCCAGACGCAATTTCGGCAGAAGCACTAGAAGCTGACATCGACACTACAGGAGACATACTTTAACCACTTTTTGTGAAGATATGGACGTACGAGGAGGTCCCTACAGACTGGAAAGACGGACACATTAAATTACCAAAGAAGGGAGATTTCAGCAACTGTGGAAACTTTAGAGGCATCACTCTCCTGTCAGTACCAGGCAAGGTCTTCAACAGGATTCTTCTAGAGAGAATGAAGAATGAATGGAGACAAAACACATTGGGACCAACGAGGAGGCTTCCGGAAAGATCGCTCCTGCACAAACCAGACTGCCATGCTAGGATCATTATCGAACAAAAAACTTTAGAATGGAACACTTCACTCTGCATAAATTTTGTGGACTTTCAGAAAGCCTTTTGACAGCTTACACAGAGACAGCTCGTGGCAACTATTACCGCAGTATGGAGTACCAGCAAAGATCACCAATTTGATCCAGAAATCCTATGAAGGAATGGCATGCCAGGTGGAGGCGGACACCAGGCAGATGGGTTACAGCTGGGGCGAAACAGAAAAGATTGCCCAGGACCGTCGTCGTTGGCATGCAGTGTTGATGGCCTATGCTCTGGCAACAGCAATGGGCCTAAGAGAGAAGAGAGAAGAGAAGGACATAGAACTAAACCATGGGCTGCAGCTCCTAAACCAAACAGCCGTGGTACCAGGGCTTGTCGATATTGACCACAGCGCAAAACCAGCCCCCAAATCCAGATGCAGATGGAACCAAATCGGCAGAACAGAGGACCCAGCAATATGCATTGAGAGTTCAGTCAGCAAAGAAAAGTCTGTTTGAGGACACACACAGAACTAATTGGCTAAACAATCCAGGAGGAGATTGTAGCACACCACGTCACAGCTACTGGTCTGACAATCAAGGCGGAAGCAGTGTCTGGAGTACTCGGCTGCCTTACATCAGAAGACAAGCTTGAAAATCAAATGACATGAGACTGACTGACTCGATAAATCTCGGTCAACACGTGGAAAGCGACGTGGAGAGAGCAGAACGGCAGAACATAATGTAGGCTGAAGCCGGGGGAAAAAGCTAACACGGACGTAATGTCCAGGACACGCAGGTCTCAAGGTCAATGAGCCAGTAGACACACTGGCTGGCAAGGCATCTGTCATACGCGCATTGCAGCCAAGCCGATCAGACGATATAAGAAACAGAGTTATCCCAAAAACTAGGGGGAAGACCACCATCCCGTACAGCACCTTGCAAAGAGAGAGAGAGAGAGAGAGAGAGAGAGAGAGAGAGAGAGAGAGAGAGAGAGAGAGAGAGAGAGAGGAGAGAGAGAGAGAGGAGAGAGAGAGGAGGAGAGAGAGATAGAGAAGCGAGAGAGGAGAGAGAGAGGAGAGAGAGAGGACCAGGAGAGAGAGAGAGAGAGGAATGAGAGAGAGGAGAATGAGAGAGAGAGAGAGAGAGAGAGAGAGAGAGAGAGAGAGAGAGAGAGAGAGGAGAATGAGAGAGAGAGCAGGGGAGAGACCATGAGAGAGAGAGAGAGAGAGAGAGAGAGAGAGAGAGAGAGAGAGAGAGGAGAGAGAGAGAGAGCCCCGAGATACGAGAGAGAGGAGAAGCAGAGAAGAGAGAGAGAGAGAGGAGAGAGAGGAGAGACGCGAGAGAGGAGAGAGAGAGGAGAGAAAAACAGAGGAGAAGAGCAGAGAGGAGAGAGAGAGGAAAAGGGTGAGAAGAGAGAGAGAGAGAGAAGCCGAGAGAGAGAGAAGAGAGAGGAGACATGAGAGAGAGAAGAGAGAGAGAGAGAGGGGAGAGAGGAGGAGAGAGAGAGAGAGAGAAGGAGGAAAAAGAGAGAGAAAAAAAGGAGAGAGAGAGAAGAGAGAGAGGGGGAGAGGGGAAACAGCAGAGAGAAGGAAACTTGAAAAGGAGAAAGAGAGAGATAAAACACAAAAACCAGAGAGAAGAGAGAAGAAAATGGAGGAAAGACGAGAGGAAGGAGAGAGAGAGAGGAGAATGAGAGGAGACGAGAGAGAGAGACGAGAAAATAGGAGAAAAAAAAAGGAGAGAACAGAAACGAGAGCAAAAAGGGGAAAACAACAATGGAGGAAAACAAAACCGAGAAAGGTCAGAAAATAGAAAAAAAAAAAGATGAACACATACGGAGAAAAGCAGGGAAAAGGTAATACTGACATCAGAAAAGCCAAGTAAAAGCGGAAAAAAAGAAAAGAACGGGTGAAGGGGGAAGGTAAAAAACAGCAGGAAAAGGCAAACTTGAAAAGATAAACGCACTGGGATAAACACACAATGTCACCACGTGTGAACAGACTCCAGACGAAAGGACTCACTCACTCACTCGCACACTAGGAAAAGACAGACCAGAGCAAGAAAACGAGCGTGGAAAGTAGGAAAAGAAGGGAAAAAACGTTGGCAATTTTAGGGAAAGTCCAAAAAGCCAATAAAAAGAAAAAGAGTGGGGAGAAAAGAGGGAAACAGTAGCCAATGTTTGCGAAAGCTGAAAAGACATGAAAAAAAGAGAGAAGAAAATAGTGGGCACTTTAGAAAATGAAGAAAGCGTGGCCAATGAAAGGAGAAGTAAGAGGCCACAAACAATTCGAAAAAGAATGGGAAAAGCAGGAAAAATAGACGGGAAAAAAAAATCTGGGACGGCAGGAAAAGAAGGAAAACCATGGAAAATATGAAAAGTAGGAAAAACAAGGAAGAGCCAGAAAAGTAAGAAAGACAGGAACGTTCAAAAAAGGCGGTAAACAGTGGGGAAAATAAAAAGGAAACAGGAAAAAAGCAGGAATAGCAGGAAACAAGTAGGGAAAGGTAGGACCGGTAGGAAAAAGACAGGAACTGAAGTAAAGTGAAGAGAAATAGGAAAAGAAAAAAAAAAAAGGAATAGCAAGGAAAATAAAAGAAAGTACGGAAAGGCAGGAACAGTCAGAAAACTAGGCAAAGGCAGGAAGTGTATGGAAAGTACAAAAGGCAGGAACAATAGGAAAAGTACAAAGACATGGACAACAGAAAAATAAAAAAAAAATGGGAGAAAACAGTACGAAAAGGCAGGTACAGTCAGAAAAAAGTAGGAAAAGGCAGCAACTGTTGGAAACAGACAAAAGGCAGCAATAACAGGAAAATTAGGAAATGGCAGGAACAATAAGAAAAGGGCAGGAACAAAAAGCAGGAACGGTAGAAAATAAAGGAAAGACAGGAAGGTAGGAAAAGGCAGGACAGGGGGTTACACAAAACAAGGCTGGAACAGATGGAAGTAAAAAAAAAAAAAAAGTCAGGAACAGTTAAGAATATAGAGAAAAAGTAGGCAGATAAAGGAACATAAGGCAAAGGCCGGAACAGTAGGAAAAGTCAGGAAAAGGTAGGAACAACAGGAAATTTAGGAACGACAGGAACAGCCGACAAAAGCCGGAACAGTAGGAAAAGTCAGGAAAAGGTAGGAACAACAGGGAATGGGAAAGGACAGGAACAGCAGGCAAAGGCAGAAGCAGGGGAAAAAGAGAGGAAAAAGGCAGGAAAGGTGGGAAAGGTGGGAAGAAAGGAAAAGCTGGGGACAGTGGGAAAAAAAAGACAGGGGAAAGGCAGGAACGGTGGGGGAAAGAGAGGAAAGGGTAGCGCTGCTGACTGCAGCAAGTGGGCTGACTGGCGCCAGAGACTGAGGAGATGGCAAAGTGACAAAGACCACCGCCGTCCTGCAATTAACGGCCTCTCCCAAATCCAATTACTACCTCCCAACGCCCATACTGCATGTGTGTGTGTGTGTGTGTGTGTGTGTGTGTGTGTGTGTGTGTGTGTGTGTGTGTGTGCGTGCGTGCGTGCGTGCGTGCGTGCGTGTGTGTGTGTGTGTGTGTGTGTGTGTGTGTGTGTGTGTGTGTGTGTGTGTGTGTGTGTGTGTGTGTGTGTGTGTGTGTGTGTGTGTGTGTGTGTGTGTGTGTGCGTGCATACGTGCGTGAGAGCGCGAATGCATGCGCGCTTGCTTGCAGGCGTGCGTGCGTACATGTGTGTGTGTGTGTGCGTGCGTGCGTGCGTGCGTGCGTGCGTGCGTGCGTGCGTGCGTGTGTGTGTGTGTGTGTGTGTGCGTGTGTGTGTGTGTGTGTGTGTGTGTGTGTGTGTGTGTATGTGTGTGTGTGTGTGTGTGTGTGTGTGTGTGTGTGTGTGTGGTGGTGCGTGCATACGTGCGTGAGAGCGCGAATGCATGCGCGCTTGCTTGCAGGCGTGCGTGCGTACATGTGTGTGTGTGTGTGTGTGTGTGTGTGTGTGTGTGTGTGTGTGTGTGTGTGTGAGAGAGAGAGAGAGAGAGAGAGAGAGAGAGAGAGAGAGAGAGAGAGAGAGAGGGGGGGGGGGGGGAGATGGGAGTGGGTGGAGGGAGAAGGCAAAATGAAATGTACAACTGTGTTCAGATCCAAGAAACACCAACCTTAATGTACAATTGATTTCATCTTCGAGAAACACCAACCTAAATGTACAGTTGATTTCATCTTCGAGAAACACCAACCTGAATATACAACTTTACAAAGCCCAGTCTCTCAGCTGTTGGCTAACTTAACAAGAAACATGTCAAGTCTTACAAAGTTATTCCTGATAACTGTTGGCAAACTTAGCAAGAAACTTCTTAAGTCTTACTAAGCTGTTCCAAAACAACTCTTGGCAAAGTCCGCATGAAACCTCTAAAGTCTTACTAAGCTCTTCCTGATAACTTTTCGCAAACTTAGCATGATGTATACAGTCTTACAAAACCATTCCTCAGAACTCTGAGCAAATTTAGCGTGAAATGTCACATGCTCATGCTGATTGCCGTGTGATACAAAACAAAACAAAACAAAACAAAAAAAAAACAAAACAAAACAAACAAACAAAAAAAAAACAAACAAAAACCCTATGAAATTTTCGCACTGTGCGCCATCTGCTTACTTTGTGCCACAATGATTCTTTGAGAAAAAAAAAAAAAACCGCTAAATTATTTCCGAATTCATGGTAATCTAGACAAATCCCTTATAACTGAGTGTATGAAGAAACTTTATGGAGAGCTTGGCAGAAGAATGTCAACAGAGAGGAAACTACAACTCAGCCAGGTGTTTTGGTCCAGAACTCCTTACATCTAAGAGGGAGGGGAGGGGGGGTACATCCGGGTCATAACTCCTAAATGCCCTTCTGCTGTCATAATTTTTTCCCGGCGTTGCCGGGATTCAAACCACTACCTTCTGAATGGGTGGGCGTTTCGAGGTGTTGCATGTTTAGAGGGATGACTTGGCCACATTACTGCTGGTTTGTTCGGCAGCTGAGGGCATTTCTTCTCTGGGTCCACTCGCACCTCCGGGTGTATCTTTTTCTTTTCTTTTTCTTCAAACTCCTGATCTGATTTGTGGAAAATTAAACCTTATGAAGTTCGCCCGTTCTTTCTCGAACAGATCCAGCTGGAACTCTTTTCAGCAGCCTCTGCCATCGCTGGTTCTGGTCTTCTTCTTACCAGAAATCGCGAGCTGTTTCATGAGGTCGTAGACCGATGAGGCTTAGAACCCCTCTGCTCCATCCTCTAAGCAAGGGCTTCAGCTTAGAAGCCACATTCCCTCAAGCTGCTGGCACGAGAGGCGTACATCTCAGTCTTGTAATGGGAGCTGGCTCTCTTTGCTTTTATACGGCACATTGAGTTAAAGCAGAATCATTCGCTTTGATGAACCTGTGTGGAGAGTTATATACAGCCTCATGTTACTCTTCTCGATGATCTCTGGACCGTTCTCCCATGCTTGAAAGGCTTGTTGCGCCCTCCCAGTCATTCATTCCATCCAGCGAAGCCCGCTGCCATGCTCTTCATTTCGCAGCTGTTCCAGAACATGATTTATGACCTGCTGTGAAGAACTTCGTTGCTGGAGCTTCTGGCAGCGTCGTGTCTTTCCTGCCACAGCTCACCGCATCAGCGACTTCCTTTAAGCACTTTGTTGTGCCCCCATGTGTACCTTTCCTGGGTCAGCGCTTTTTTTTGCAAGAACTCACGACATGTGTCACTATTTGTTTGCCCGGACAGAACAGATACGCAGGGTCATCCGATTTCCCCTATTTCACCACGTTATTAAATTCGAAGGCAGGGGGTCATATACAGATCTGAGGATGAAGTTGATCCTGATAGGTGCCATGTACCATATTTCATTCCTGCTGAGGCTTCCCTGGAGAGCGTTTTAGCACGTAGTCCACAATCCTCGGACTTGCTAGACTGCCTTCTAGATTCTCTTGGCATCCTCTTCTTTCTTTAGTCCCTTTATTAGCCTTTATCGCTTTTCCCTTTGACTTTGACCACCCACTTCCTTTCTGTTGATCCCAGCCCCTGTTTACAGGCTTGTGTGTGTCATGTTACTTACCTGATCTTGAGAATTTTCTTTGCATGTCCACTACTACCTTCTGAAATTTCATTTTTCTGCCAATCTTAAGCTCGGGTTGGATTTGTAAGCCTGCTTTGCCCAATTTGTACTCCTCCAGAAGAGATTTCAGGGGTAGTTTGGCCTTGGCTTGGCGGAAGTAGAACGCAAAATCAGTGACACTATGTGGGACAACAAGCCGTTTCCTTCGGTCTTTGTTGTTTTTGACATCCATTGATGATATCAGCTGAGGCCAGGGCAGCTTCAGGATCAGCATTAACGGCAGACATCAGACCCTGCACCTACCAGGGAGGCCACAATGGTCTGTTGTCTGCAGACTTTCCACTGCCGTTTGCTTGGTTTTTTTCTTTCCCTTCTGTGTGTCTTCCGACCTTCCTAGGCCCATGACTCTTTCTTCCGTCACTGTTGGAATCGTTCGTTGGTTTCAATGAACATGACTGTTTCAGCTATTCTTTCTTTCTTCAGGGAGAGGATTCATGATTTCGTTGGTTTGCAATTTCTCCTTCATGAAGCAACTAACTTGTCAACCTTCATCAGTATTTTATGTGGTTCATCTTCCTTTGCGTAAGGACTGTCGTGTCATCCATGGAGTGTTTCAGAGAGGGCTTTTTAAGAAATGAGTTCTTGAGGTCTGCTGAACCTGTATCACTCAAGGTTGCTTTCCGGATGACCTCCATGCCAACGCAAACAGTACTGGAGAAATGCCTGCCTGGCCCTTTAATCTGCTGATGTCCAGACCGATCCAATCTGTTGTTCTTTTGTGGAGAACCTCATTGAGATGCCATGCAAATAATCCCTAAGCATTCTCGGATGTTCTCGGGACAGGATACATTTCAAAGGCCAACCGAATCATCTGGTGTGGAGCTGATCCATATGCATTTGCAAGATCAAGCCACACACGTCGACGTCTCCTTTCTCTGCATTAGCTGTTTAAATTGCTTCCCAAATCACACTGGTACGTTCTAAACAGCCAGACACTCCCGGGATGTCTCCTTTCTGGAGTGACACATCCAAATACTCATTTTCTGTGAGGTTGTCATGGCAGAAACGAAGATTTCCTCCTCATGGTTTAGGTTTAGAAGCGATACTGATCTGAACTGGTTGATGTGACTCAACGCTTGCTCTTTCGGACTGTACAATCTATCAGCCACCATCCTTTGTTTGCTGATTTTCCAGTTTCTCTATGCTGATCTTATCGGTCTGTGGAGCCATTCAAAGACATTGGGACACACCTTCTACAGGTAATCTATTAGGTTCTGGCGAAGGATTGGCTCTGGCTTTCTTAACCACTTTCTTACCTTAGTGTTGGTGGCTTGTCACTGAACTTTCTCTGCGGCGCTACAGGTCGCATCTAACCCTGAATTTAAGCGGTGCTTCGCTCTGAGGATCGGAATATATTTTTCTCAGATGCTGCTTAGGAATTTCTTTGTCCCCTGTGAGTGTCCTTGAAGAAGCAGTCCTGGGTCTTCTTCTTTTGCTGCTTCTCCTGCTGTTCCTAGTTTGCTGAAGGCACTATGTCATACTTTCAGGTCTTCGGGTTCGTTTGTTTCATCTTTGAGATTCATCGTCCCCTTCCGGGTGTTACTGATCTCTCGCTGGCAGGGTACCCACAGGTTCATCTTCACTTTGATTGTTTCTCTCCACAGGCATTCCCACAGGTTCATTGCCAAAGGTGTGGCCAGTGTGTGCTCCACGGTGCTCAGCACATTCAGGTTGAGGACTATCTTTCCATCTACTTTGTCTGATTCCTCTTTCGCACCCGTAAAAAGCAAGTTGAGTTTCTGGCACTTGGCATTGGGACCCTGTTCAAGTTCCCTATCCGAGTGATCAGCATGGACGTCCTTGTGACGGTGGTTTGAATCCTGGACTTGATTTTCCGACATCAGTGAATAATGATCCGGTGTCCAAATTCATTTCACCGATACATTATGTTCAAGTTCAGTGAACAAGCACAGTGTGGTCAAACTCATGGATAATTATATATACAGGTTCAGTGAATACACTCTGTCCAAACTTGAGTGAACAATCAAACTGTGTCTAACATTCGATGAACAATTACGTAGTGTCCAAAACTTAATAAACAATTACACCGTTTAAAAAAAATCAGTCACTAATTGCACATGCCCAGAGTTCAATGAACAATTAGACTGTATTCAAAATTTGGTGAACAATCGCATAGCGTCCAAATTCATTGCACCATTAAATAATGTTCAAATTCAGAGAACAGTTAACCTTTATCCTGATTAATTGAGCTCATACACTGCGTTCACATTCAGTTAACAATGACACAATGTCCCAGGTCAGCGAATGATTACACTAGGTCCAAAGTCAATCAACAAGGACAAGATTAATCAGTAGCAGGAGCGGGGGTGGGGGTGGGGGGATTGGAGAGGGAGGAAGATGAAGTGGCAAGTGCAAGAAAACGAGTCCTCAGTCACTATATAAATGACTTTGCAAGGATTGATAACAAGGGGAAGAGGGGATAGGCAGAGGGGGAGAGATGAGACTGGGGGAGAGTGAGAGATATGATACAAAAAAAGCGCGAGTATGAGTCAATGCTAAACCCTCACCGACATCCCATGGGGACCGATGGATGCCGTCTAGTTAACAGACCCATTTGTGTACGCCTCACCAGAGTTCCTTTTCGTCCTCTGTTTGAGACTCCTCGGTAGAAATGGGCTGGCTGTGCTCGCGGCAGTTTATTCGCGGTATCTAGCACAGAACACGGCCTGTCATTCTGTGGTCTTCTCACTAGCAAGGGAAGCAACCACAATTCAGTGAACTCCCATAAAGGCCATCTACTCCACAACAAGTCCGCTTTCCCCGACTGATTTCACTTCGTCCGTTTTGTCTGTGTGTGCGTGCGTGCGCGCGTGTGTGTGTGTGTGTGTGTGTGTGTGTGTGTGTGTGTGTGTGTGTGTGTGTGTGTGTGTGTGTGTGTGTGTGTGTGTGTGTGTGTGTGTGTGTGTGTGTGTGTGTGTGTGTGTGTGTGTGTGTGTGTGTGTGTGTGTGTGTGTGAGAGAGAGAGAGAGAGAGAGAGAGAGAGAGAGAGAGAGAGAGAGAGAGGTATAGAGAGACAGACAGACAGACAGACAGAGAGGCAGACAGACAGGCAGACAGAGACGGACACAGAGAGAGATACATTCAGACTGACGGACTGGCAGACAGATAGGCAGATCGGCCGACAAACAGACAGACAGGCAGATAGACCGACAGACAGATCGACAGACAGACAGAAACAGGGGACGGAGAGACAGTGAAGCGGAAATCTCAGACGCCACCCAGCACGGTGATTAGTCCGCAGGAAGCTGGCCACCTCCTCCGCAACAACTCCGCTTTCCCTTGATGATTTCACGTCGTCCATTTGGAGAGCGAGCCAGAGAGAGAGAGAGAGAGAGAGAGAGAGAGAGAGAGAGAGAGAGAGAGTGAGTGTGTGTGTGTGTGTGTGTGTGTGTGTGTGTGTGTGTGTGTGTGTGTGTGTGTGTGTGTGTGTGTGTGTGTGTGTGTGTGTGTGTGCGTGTGTGTGTGTGTGAAGATTATTAGGTGTATTTACAGATCAATCTTTTTTAATTCATAAGAAACAAAAGTGGAAATTTTTTATATCAGCTGACACAACCATCTGCTCTCTCTCTCTCTCTCTCTCTCTCTCTCTCAAATCTACACACACACGCTTGCGCCAGCGCCAAAACAATCAGTCCAAGAACTTAGGCCTATTTAACGGAACAAAGTGAAATGTCACTTATGACGTCATTTCCATAGCATTCGTCTCTAACATGATTTATAGCTACGAAGCGCAAGCGCGCGTGTGTGTGTGTGTGTATGTGTGTGTGTGTGTGTGTGTGTGTGTGTGTGTGTGTGTGTGTGTGTGTGTGTTTGTAAATTGACTGAAAAATTGTGTTGCCATAGCAGTAAACTGTGGCATTGTATAAAACTTTTTGTTATATGATATGCACACAAAAATCAGCCCAAACACACACACACACACACACACACACACACACACACACACACACACACACACACACACACACACACACACACACATCTACATATATACTAACGCATACACGCATTCACACACATTCACAAAAACACACATCCATGAGCACACACATGCGTTCGAACACTCACATAAGCATGTACAAAACGCATTTCTCATTGAAAACATAAAGTGCAAATACAAATACTCGTACACAAAGACACATGCATAAGCACACAAATAGAAAAGGGCGTGCACTGGAATACAGTTGAAGGCACTGACGAACAGAGGAGAAGAAGAAGAAGAAACGGAGAAATGAAGTCCCAGATTGAACGTTTTTTTCTGGTGATGGGCAACCCTGATAAGTACAATGCTGAATCCATGAATGCATGGAAGGGAAAAATCAGTGGAGGAATGTGCCACTAACACTTCAACAGGTACAAACTGTCCTTCATGCCGTTAGCACTCAAACACACACAAACAGTCCCTCATACCCATGATATTCAAACAGATAAAAACAATCCCTCATACCCATGATACTCAAACAGATAAAATCAATCCCTCATACCCATGATACTCAAACAGATAAAAACAATCCCTCATACCCATGATACTCAAACAGATAAAATCAATCCCCCTCATACCCATGATATTCAAACAGATAAAAACAATCCCCCATACCCATGATACTCAAACAGATGAAAACAAATCCCTCATACTCATGATACTCAAACAGATAAAAACAATCCCCCATACCCATGATGCTCAAACAGATAAAAACAATCCCTCATACCCATGATACTCAAACAGATACAAAACTACTCCTGTTATCCCACTCACTCTTAACACTCCAACAGATACAAACTATCCCTCATACCCCTGATACTAAAGCAGACACAAACTACCCCCCCTACCTCTTACCACTCCAACAGATACAAACAGTTCTTCATACCCTTCATACTCCAACAAAACAAACTATTCTGAATAACCCACCTACTCTTTACATTCACAACCGATACAAAGTATCCCCCATACCCCTGACACTATAGATACAAACTATTCCTTATACCGTTAACATGCCAACAGAAAAAAAAAAACTATCCCTCATACGAAACCATTTATTTATTTTATTCACTTAATTATTTTCATAATCTTTTTTTTCTTTTTTTTTTTTTTTTTTAAAATTAAGATTACTTTGATTTTATTCATCTATTTATTATAATACTACTACTGTCATTGTTATCATTACTATCCTTTCTATATTTTTTCATTGTATTATATCATATATATATATATATATATATATATATATATATATCCCCCCCCCCACTTAGCACTATTATCAATCCACCTTAACCACAACCGTCACAAATATATCACACCACTCCTACTAAACCAGCTACACAATCTATAAACCCCATCGTTTCACCCCCCCCCCCCCCCCCCACCCCCCTCCTTTTCCTCTCCCATAATCCCTCTGTCGTTTCCGTCTGGCGGCCATTTTATTTGGGTGCCGAATACATGGGACAGATAAGTGACTCTTCGTTCTTTGTTTGTACTGTCCTAAATGTTAAATGTCATCTGTTTTTTTGCCTAAAGAAGACCCAAGAGGTCGAAATGCACTGTGTCTTGTCCTGTGATTTGTTTGTCAGTGTCCTTGGTGGTAACTAACTAACCTCTCTCTTCTAAATTTCACCCTTCTTACCCTTCTTAACACTCCAACAGATACAAACTATGTCTCAACCCCCAGACACTAATACAGACATAAACTATCCCACATACCCTGAGCACTCCAAGACGTTCGATAAAAAGTAACGAGACCCTTCGGGGTCATTGGCTGCTAAGAAGTCCATACAGCTTGATGGAAAAATATTTTAAAAGCCTTGTTCCGCGTTCATATAGTTGTCAGCATCCCATCCTCTTCCCCTCACCTGTTGGATCCCGAATTTGTTCAAAGACACGACGCTGGACCGCTCGGTCTGATGGCTGGACATACTGGGCAGACATGGCGTCAACTTCGGGTTTCTTTTGTAAAGAGCAAAGTTTGAGCCAGTGAGCTGTTGGATACATCAGATTATCTGGAGAACCCAGGATCTTTGGAGAAACCAGGCTGTTATGAGAAGCTAGACTGTTAGGAAAAACCAGGCTGTTATGGAAAACCAGGCTGTAAGGAGAAACCAGGCTATTGGGGGAAACCCATGCTGTTAGGGGAATCCAGGCTGTTAGGGGAAACCAGGCTATTAGAAGAAACCAGGCTGTTTGGAGAAATTAGGCTGTTAGAAGAAACCAAGCTGTCAGGAGAAAAACCAGACTGTTAGGGGAAACCAGGCTTATAGGGGGAAACCAGACTGTTAAAAAGAAAAGAAGCTGTTTGGAGAAAAACCAGGCTGTTAAGGGAAACCAGCTGTTAAAAGAAACCAAGCTGTTTGGGAGAAACCAGGCTGTAAGGAGAAACCAGGCTGTAAGGAGAAACCAGGCAGTCAGAAGAAACTAGGCTGTTAGGGGGAAACCAGGCTGTTAAAAGAAACCAAGCTGTTTGGAGATACCAGGCTGTTAGGGGGAAACCAGGCTGTCAGGAGAAACCAGGCTGTCAGGAGAAACCAGGCTGTCAGGAGAAACCAGGCTGTAAGGAGAAACCAGGCTGTAAGGAGAAACCAGGCTGTTAAAAGAAAGAAAACCAGGCTGTAAGGAGAAACCAGGCTGTCAGGAGAAACCAGGCTGTAAGGAGAAAACCAGGCTGTTAAAAGAAACCAGGCTGTAAGGAGAAACCAGGCTGTAAGGAGAAACCAGGCTGTAAGAAGAAGAAAAACCAGGCTGTTTAGAGAAACCAGGCTCTTTTGAGCAATCGGGTTATTTGGACCAGTCATACTATTTGGATACATCAGGTTATTTGGAGAAATTTGACCGTTTGCACAAGTCAGCCTGTTTGGATACATCAGATTGTTTGAACAATCAAGTTGTTTGGATACATCAGGTCTTTTTGAACAATCTGGTTGTTTGCATATATCAGGTTGTTCAAACAGTCAGGCTGTTCGGCTACATCTGGTCGTTTGAACAATCTAGCTGTTTGAATACATCAGGTCGTTTGAACAGTCAGGCTGTTTGGACACATCAGGTCGTTTGAACAATCAGGCTTTTTGGATACATCTGGTCATTTGAACAATCTGGCTGTTTGGATACATCAGGTCGTTTGAACAATAGGCTGTTTGAATACCTAACGTTGTTTGAACAACCAGGTTGTTTGCATACATCAGGTCGTTTGAACAGCAGGCTGTTTGGATGCATGCCATTGTTTGAACAATCAGGCTGTTTGGGTAAATCTGGTTGTATGGACAAACCTGTTTTGTGTGGATACTTCTGTGTGTTTGGGGTAGATCTGGTTGAATACATACATCAGGTTGTTTCAGTAAATCTGGTAGTCAGTATAGATCAAGTTGTGGCGATAAATCTGATTGAGTAGATACATCAGTTTATCTGGATAAATCTGGCTATGTGGATGCATCAAGTTGTTTGGATAAATCTTGTTTTTTATAGAAACATCAGGTTGTTTAAATAAATCTGGATGTGTGGATACATCAGTTTGAATGAATCTGGTTGTATGGATACTTCAGGTTGTTTGAAAAAAATCTGGTTGAGTAGATACATCAAGTTGTTTGAATAGATCTGGATGTGTGGATACATCAGGTCGTTTGGCTGTAGATCTGAGGTTGTGTGGAGACACCAGGTTGTATGGATACTTTAGGTTGTTTGAATAAATCTGGTTTGTGTGGAGGTTCAGGTCGTTTGAATAAATCTGGTTGTGTGGAGACACCAGGTCTGGCTGTACGGATACTTCACTTTGAATAGATTGTTTATGGAATAAATCTGTTGTTGGAGACATCAGGTGTTTGAATAAATCTGGTTGTGTGACATCAGGTCGTTTGAATAAATCTGGTTGTGTGGAGACATCAGGTCGTTGAATAAATCTGGTTGTGTGGAGACATCAGGTCGTTTGAATAAATCTGGTTGTGTGGAGACATCAGGTTGTTTTGCATAAATCTGGCTGTGTAGATACTTCAGGTTATTTGAATAAATCTGGTGAATGAATATCAGTGCACCATGTTGTGTGGATAAATCTGTGGGTGTGGATACATCAGGTTGTGTGGATACATGAATTTGCTTGTGTGGATATAATTATCACACTGCGTGGATAAATTTGGTTTTGTGGATACATCAGGTTGTTTGGATGAATCTGAATCTCAGTGTCTAGATGATCTGGTTGTGTGGATATATTAGATTGTTTGGATGAATCTGGTTGTGTGGATACACCAGGTGGTGTGGATAAATCTGGTTGTGTGGATATATACTAGATTGTTTGATGAATCTGGTTGTGTAGATACATCAGGCTGTTTGGATAAATCTGGTTGTGTGGATACATCAGGCTGTTTGGATAAACCTGGTTGTGTGGATACATCAGGCTGTTTGGATAAATCTGGTTGTGCGGATTCATCAGGCTGTTTGGATAAATCTGGTTGTGTGGATACATCAGGCTGTTTGGATAAATCTGGTTGTGTGGATTCATCAGGTTGCTTGGATAAATCTGGCTGTGTAGATCAGGTGGCCTCTGTTGTCCAAATGGAGCAATCCAGGTTTTGGGAAACATGGGGTTTCAACACGCCTTCCTCCTACCACGTCTCCAGACAGTGTGAAAACAGGTATTGCAAGTGGCCGAGAAGATGAGAGAGCTGGGTAATAGAGTTAAATTGGGGGGCAGAAAAAGGAGAAAAAGGATGCCCCCCCCCCCCCCCCCCCTTCGCCCCTCCTTCATTCCCCTTCCAGTCAGGGCCGGAGCCCATGGACGTCGTCGTCTCCACTGCCACACACAAATTACCGCCTGTCCCCCGTCTCCCAGACACGGAGGGCCGTGTGTGTGTGTGTGCGTGTGTGTGTGTGTGTGTGTGTGTGTGTGTGTGTGTGTGTGTGTGTGTGTGTGTGTGTGTGTGTGCTCGCGCGCGTCCTTGCGCGTGTGTGTGTGTGTGTGTGTGTGTGTGTGTGTGTGTGTGTGTGTGTGTGTGTGTGTGTGTGTGTGTGTGTGTGTGTGTGTGTGTGTGCTCGCGCGCGTGCTTGCGTGTGTGTGTGTGTGTGTGTGTGTGTGTGTGTGTGTGTGTGTGTGTGTGTGTGTGTGTGTGTGTGTGTGTGTGTGTGTGTGTGTGTGCGCGTGCGTGCGTGCGTGCGTGCGTGCGTGCGTGCGTGCGTGCGTGCGTGCGTGCGTGCGTGCGTGGGCGCGCGCGCGCGCGCGCGCGCGCGCGCGCGCGCGTGTGTGTGTGTGTGTGTGTGAGTGTGTGTGTGCGTGCGTGTGTGTGTATGTCCATCAGACAATCTGTAGGGACCTTAATAGTAGCAGAACCACTTCCTTTCATGCCGTTTTTACTATGTGCCCCCATCCCTCCACCCCTTTCCCTATTATCCTCCAGAGAGAGGTGACTTCTTTGTTAAACCATACCTCCACACGTCAGCTCCCCCCCCCCCCCCCCCAACCCAACGGCCGTTACAATTGTCTCTCCCTCCCCAACCGCTTTACCGGTTTTTTCCCCCACCTCCCAGTGTGGAGGTCATTGCTCAGTCAGCGCTGAAATCCCAGCTCTGTACTCTCCGTCTCTGTCTGCTGGTACACAGCACTCTCTGTGTCTGTCTGCTGGTACACAGCACCTCTCTATGTCTGTCTGCTGGTACACAGCACCTCTCTGTGTCTGTCTGCTGGTACACAGCACCTCTCTGTGTCTGTCTGCTGGTACACAGCACCTCTCTATGTCTGTCTGCTGGTACACAGCACCTCTCTATGTCTGCTGGTACACAGCAGCACCTCTCTGTGTCTGTCTGCTGGTACACAGCACCTCTCTGTGTCTGTCTGCTGGTAAACGGCACCTCTCTATGTCAGTCCGCTGGTACATAGCACCTCTCTATGTCTGTCCGCTGGTACATAGCACCTCTCTATGTCTGTCTGCTGGTACACAGCACCTCTCTATGCCTGTCCGCTGGTACATAGCAGCCCTCTCTATGTCTGTCTGCTGGTACACAGCAACTCTCTATGTCTGTCTGCTGGTACACAGCACCTCTCTGTGTCTGTCTGCTGGTACACAGCAACTCTCTATGTCTGCTGGTACACAGCACCTCTCTATGTCTGTCTGCTGGTACACAGCAAACTCTCTATGTCTGTCTGCTGGTACACAGAACCTCTCTATGTCAGTCCGATGGTACAATGCACCTCTCTATGTCTGTCTGCTGGTACACAGTACCTCTCTGCGTCTGTCCGCTGGTACTCAGCACCTCTCTGTGTCTGTCCGCTGGTACTCAGCACCCCTCTGTGTCTGTCCGCTGGTACTCAGCACCTCTCTGTGTCTGCGCAGTACAAGGCACCTCTCTATGACTGTCTGCTTGTTCAATAGCAGCTCTCTACGTCTGCTTGGTAAACAGCGCATCATATCTATGACTGTTTGCTTAGTACATAACACTCCTCTGTGTCTGTCTGCTTAACACACAGCTCCTGTCTATGTCTATCTGCTGGTACACAGCAACCCTCTGTGTCTGTCTGCTGGTACACAGAACCTATCTATGTCTGTCTGCTTGTACACAGCACCTATCTACCTGGTGCATAGCAACTCTCTATGTCTGCCTGATTGGTTCACAGCACCTCTCTATGTCTGTCTGCTGGTACACAGCACCTCTCTATCTCCATCTGCTTGGCATAGAGCACCTCTCTCAGTCTGCTTGCTCGGTGAACACCTCCCTATGTCTGCTTGTTAATAGCAACTCTCTGTCTGTCCGGTACACAGCACCTCTTCTTGTCTGCCTGCTTGCTACACAGCACCTCACTGTCTGTTTGGTACACAACACCTCTGCTTTCTGTCAGCTGGTACACAGCACCTCTCTCCATGTCTGCTGGTAAACAGTAATATCTATGTCAGCCTGCTTGGTATAGCACCTCTATGTCTGCTTGCCAGCACATATCTATGTCTGCCTGCTTGGCGTAGCACCTCTCTATGTCTGCTTGGTAAACAGCACATATCTATGTCTGCCTTGGTGGTAGCTCTCTATGTTTGCGTGGTAAACAGCACATATCTAGCACCTCTCTAGTACTGCTTAGTACATATCACTCCTCTATGTTTGTCTGCTTGATACATAGATTTCCTCTGTATTCCTCTGTATGTATGTCTGCTTGGTAGACAGCACCTCCCTATATATCTGCTTAGTACATAGCACCGTACAATACCTGCTTGGTAAAATGCACCTCTCTACGTCCGTCTGTACGGTTCACAGCACCTCTCTACGTCTGCCTGCTTGGTACATAGCACCTCTCTATTCTCTATGTCTGTCTCCTTAGTACATAGCTCTTTTCTACGTCTGACTGCCTAATACATAGC
>JADBJO010006718.1:65000-75000 GCA_016801955.1 Conus betulinus | reverse complement strand
GACCCTTCATGAGCTGCCATTGTTTTTGGTTTACTAGATTATCTCCCTTCATAGGCCACCATTTGGCCTCTGATTCACTGGATTATATATCTCTTCATCAATCTCAATTTATAACTGGTTCACTGGATTTTATATCTCCCTTCTTGAGTAACCATTTGTGTCTGGTTCACTGGACTCTCTCTATATATATCTCCCTTCTTAGCCTGTCATACATGTCTGGTTCACTGGATTCTATATCTCTCTTCTTAGCCTGCCATACATATCTGGTTCACCGGTTCTGTATATTATCTCTTCTTAGCCTGCCATACATGTCTGTTCATTGACTCTATTTCTCTCTTCTTAGCCTACCATACACGTCTGGTTCACTGGATTCTATATTTCTCGTCTTAGCCTGCAATACATGTCTGGTTAACTGGATTCTATATCTCTCTTCTTAGCCTGCCATACATGTCTGGTTCACTGGATTCTGTATCTCTCTTCTTAGCCTGCAATACATGTCTGGTTCACTGGATTCTATATCTCTCGTCTTAGCCTGTAATATATGTCTGGTTAACTGGATTCTATATCTCTCTTCTTAGCCCGCCATGCATGTCTGGTTCACTAGATTCTATCTCTCTCTTCTTAGCCTGCCATACATGTCTGGTTCACTGGATTCTATATCTCTCTCTTCTTAACCTGCCGTAGATGTCTGGTTCACTGGATTCTGTATGTTATCTCTTCTTAGCCCACCGTTTATATCCGTTTACCTACATTCTGCATCCTTCTTCATGAGCCCTAACTTTTCTGTGGCTTACTGAATTCTGAATCTCATTCCGTGGGTCGCCATTTGCGTCTTGTTCACTGGATTCTGTATCTCACTTCAAGGGCCGCAATTTGCGTCTAGTTAAAAAAAAAAAAAAGCCGTTTGCTGTTCAGATCTACCTTTTCCCCCGTCACCGCAATTTCTGACATACGCTGCAAACGTTTTGTGCTTGCTGAACATAGTTGAATGGTTAGCTGCGATGGCAGTGAAACTATCACTGGTTTTCGCTGTCTTTCTCTCTTGCCCCGTCCCTTCTTCTTGCCCTCTTCCCCCGCGTGCTGACATTGACAAGATCCTTGAGACACCCCTTCCCCACTTTTTATCGTCTCGCGCATGTGTGAACAGGGAAGGCCGCCTGACCAGATCAAAAAAAAAAAAAAAAAAAAAAAAAAGAAAAAAAGAAATGATGGGGACATGGTAAAGATTATTCATTCGCTTATGCGTTTGAAAAAAAAATAAATGCAAGATCTGCAGGATTTTTCGGATTCGAGTACAAACATTGCTCTAAAAACAGCAGTGACAGTTGGCATCCTAAGAGAGAGAGAGAGAGAGAGAGAGAGAGAGAGAGAGAGAGAGAGAGAGAGAGAGAGAGAGAGAGACAGACAGACAGACAGACAGACAGAGACTGAGAGAAACAGAGACAGTCAGACGGACAGACAGATAGGGGTGAGGGAATGTATGGGTGGAGGGAGGGAGAGAAATACAAAGAGCGGTGTGGAGGGAAAGAGAAGCAAGTACAGAGAGGGAGGGGCGGGAACTCCCCCCCCCCCCCCCCCCCCCCCCCCAAACAGCGATCAATCTCTGCTAGGACTGTTATTCTCCCCTCCCCCTTCTCCCTCCTTTCTTGATTTGATTTGCTAACGGCTCATTCTGGCCCGTTTTGCTGGCAAAGAGATGTCCTTGGCTGGGCCAGGCAGTACAACGCTCCAAGGCTGAAGCACACAAGACATCCCACATCGACGGGGACTACCTTCAACAACCATCCCTTCAGTCAGCTGCCTGGAACGAATCGTGGGATTGACTGAATGACTGACCGACCAAAAACATTAGTTGTTGATGGATGTTTTTTTTTTTTTTACACAGGAACGAAGATTTAGGCTGGAGTCTGTTCTAAACGGTCTAGGTTTTCCCATGCGTCTTTGAGACACATGTGTTATCCACATAGGGTCTTGGGTTTCTGTGACGTCATCCACACGGACAGTACTGGTCTTCCACACATTTATGTGACATCATAACCCACATTGGCAGTCCTGGTCTTCCATACATCTCTGTGACATCATTAACACTAACATTCCTGGTCTTCCATACATCTCTGTGACATCATTAACACTAACATTTCTGGCTTCCATACATCTCTGTGACATCATCCACACTGACAGTCCTGGTCTTCCATACATCTCTGTGATATCATTAACACTAACGGTCCTGGTCTTCCATACATCTCTGTGACATCATCCACACTGACATTCCTGGTCTTCCATACATCTCTGTGACATCATCCACACTGACATTCCTGGTCTTCCCCACATCTCTGTGACATCATTCACATAGACAGTCCTGGTTCCCCACATCTCTGTGACATCATTCACATAGACAGTCCTGGTCTTCCACAGACAGTCTCACATCTCTGTGACATCATTCACACATTCACAGACAGTCCTGGTCTTCCATACATCTCTGTCTCTGTGACATCATACACATTAACACAGTCCTGGTCCTGGTTCCCATACATCTCTGTTACATCATTCACAGACAGTCCTGGTCTTCCATACTCTCTGTGACATTAACCAAACAAAAAAAGGACAGTCCTGGTCTTCCATTCACCAGCTGTGTGAAATCATCGACACTGACAGTCCTAATATCACTTCCACACACCTCTGTGTGAAATCATCCCCGAGCCCCCCCCCCCCCCCATTCCCCCCATACCCCCCCCCCCCTCACCCCCCCCCCCACCCCCCCCCCCCCCCCCCCCCCCCCCCCCAGCCTTCGTTTCCAAAGCAGGACAGGCACTTGCCATTCAACCAGCAGAGAAGTGAGGTTGATGAACAGACCTCTCCATGGCCAAACCCTCGTCCATCTGGAGCTCTGTATGTCCTTGCCATCGTCTTTTAGTCCCAACACCTTCACAGCGCCCCCCCTGGACCACGCAGGTTGTCTCTCCCCTGTGCTGTACATCCCTGCATCATATCGTTTGTCTCCCCCCCTTCACTGTACATCGCTGAATCACAGTGTCTCCCCTTTCTTGTACACCCTGAATCATACAGTTTGTCTTCCCTTCACCATACACCCCTGAATCACACATAATTTGTCTCCCACTTCACAACACACCCATGGATGACACAGTTTGTCTCCCCTTTCAAATTACATCTCTGAATCGCTTTGTCTCTCTTTAACTATTCACCTCCCAATCACGGTACGTCTCCCCTTCAGTGCACGTTTCCTGAATCACAGTTTTTTCCCCTTTCCACTAAACGCCATTGAATTATGCAATTTGTCTCTACTTCACCAAAATCCTAAAATCACTGAGTTTGTCTCCCCTGTACTAACCCCCATGAATCATGCACACCTTGTCTCCCCTTCACTGTACACCCCTGGGTCACAATTTGTCTCCCCTTCGTTGTATCTTGCTAAAGTATACACTTTGTTTTCCATTACCTATACACCCTTGAATCCGACAGTTTTGTCTTGTCTTCACTATACATCCCGAGCCGTATAGTTTGCCTGCTCCCTCTTCACCTTGAATCACAAAGTGTGTCTCACCCTTCACTGTATACGTCTGAATTACACAGTGTGTCTTCCCTTCACCATACCTTTTGAATACAGTACACTCGTGAATGACAAAATGTGTCTCCCCTTCACCATTCCGCTTTGAATCATATAGGTTGTCTTCCCTTCACTACACATTCTTACATCACAGTCTTTCTCCCCTACACTGTGTTCCTTGATCACACAGAATGCCCCCCCCCCCCCCCCCCCCCCACCCCCCTCACTACACACCCTGAATCACACAGATTGTCCCTCCTTCGCTGTACACCTCTGAATCATAAGATTGTCCCCCATCACTACACACCCCTGAATCATAAGATCGTCCTCCATCACTACACCCCCTGAATCATATGATTGTTCCCTCATCACTATACACCCCTGAATCATAAGATTGTTCCCTCATCACTATACACCCCTGAATCATAAGATTGTTCCCTCATCACTACACACCCCTGAATCATAAGATTGTTCCCTCATCACTATACACCCCTGAATCATGAGATTGTTCCCTCATCACTATACACCCCTGAATCATAAGATTGTTCCCCCTCATCACTACACCCCCCTGAATCATATCATTGTCCCCCATCACTACACACCCCCTGAATCATATGAATGTCCCCCATCACTACATACCACTGAATCGTAAGATTGTCCCCCATCACTACATACCCCTGAATCATAAGATTGTCTCCAATCACTACATACCCCTGAATCATAAGATTGTCTCCCATCACTACATACCCCTGCATCATAAGATTGTTCCCTCATCACTATACACCCCTGAATCATAAGATTGTTCCCTCATCACTACACACCCCCTGAATCATAAGATTGTTCCCTCATCACTACACACCCCCCTGAATCATAAGATTGTTCCCTCATCACTACACACCCGTGAATCATAAGATTGTCCCCCATCACTACACACCCCTGAATCATAAGATTGTTCCCTCATCACTATGCACCCCTGAATCATAAGATTGTCCCTCATCACTATGCACCCCTGAATCATAAGATTGTTCCCTCATCACTATGCACCCCTGAATCATAAGATTGTCCCTCATCACTACACACCCCTGGATCACAAGATTGTCCCTCATCACTACACCCCTGGATCACAAGATTGTCCCTCAACACTACACACCCCTGAATCATAAGATTGTCCCTCATCACTACACACACCCTGATCATAAGATTGTCCCCCATCACTAACACCCCTGAATCATAAGATTGATCTCCCATCACTACACACCCCTGAATCATAAGATTGTTCCTTCATCACTACACACCCCTGAATCATAAGATTGTTCTCCCATCTCTTCACCCCCCTGAATCATAAGATTGTTCCCTCATCACTATACACCCCTGAATCATAAGATTGTCCCCCATCACTACACACCCCTGGATCACAAGATTGTTCCCTCATCACTATACACCCCTGAATCATAAGATTGTCCCCCATCACTACACATCCCTGGATCATAAGATTGTTCCCTCATCACTATACACCCCTGAATCATAAGATTGTCCCCCATCACTCACACCCCTGAATCATAAGATTGTCCCCATCACTACACACCCCTGAATCATAAGATTGTCCTCCATCACTACATCCCCCTGAATCATAAGATTGTCCCCCATCACAACACACCCCTGAATCATAAGATTGTTCCCTCATCACTATACACCCCTGAATCATAAGATTGTCCCCCATCACTACACACCCCTGAATCAAAAGATTGTTCCCTCATCACTACACACCCCTGAATCATAAGATTGTTCCCTCATCACTATACACCCCTGAATCATAAGATTGTTCCCTCATCACTATACACCCCTGAATCATAAGATTGTTCCCCATCACACTACACACCCCTGAATCATAAGATTGTTCCCCATCACTACACACCCCTGAATCATAAGATTGTTCCCCATCACTACACCCCCCTGAATCATAAGATTGTCCCCCATCACTACACACCCCTGGATCATAAGATTGTTCCCTCATCACTATACACCCCTGGATCATAAGATTGTTCCCTCATCACTACACACCCCTGAATCATAAGATTGTCCCCCATCACTACACACCCCTGAATCATAAGATTGTTCCCTCATCACTACACACCCCTGAATCAAAAGATTGTTCCCTCATCACTACACACCCCTGGATCATAAGATTGTCCCCCATCACTACACCCCCCTGAATCATATGAATGTCCCCCATCACTATACACCCCTGAATCATAAGATTGTCCCCCATCACTACACACCCCTGAATCATATGAATGTCCCCCATCACTATACACCCCTGAATCATAAGATTGTCCCCCATCACTACACACCCCTGAATCATATGAATGTCCCCCATCACTATACACCCCTGAATCATAAGATTGTCCCCCATCACTACACACCCCCTGAATCATATGAATGTCCCCCATCACTACACACCACTGAATCGTAAGATTGTCCCCCATCACTACATACCCCTGAATCATAAGATTGTCTCCAATCACTACATACCCCTGAATCATAAGATTGTCTCCCAATCACTACATACCCCTGAATCATAAGATTGTCTCCAATCACTACATACCCCTGAATCATAAGATTGTTCCCTCATCACTACACACCCCTGAATCATAAGATTGTTCCCTCATCACTACACACCCCTGAATCATAAGATTGTTCCTCATCACTACTACACACCCTGAATCATAAGATTGTTCCCTCATCACTATATGCACCCTGGATCATAAGATTGTTCCCCCATTCACTATACACCCCTGAATCATAAGATTGTTCCCTCATCACTATACACCCCTGAATCATAAGATTGTCCCCCATCACTACACACCCCTGAATCATAAGATTGTCCCCCATCACTACATACCCCCTGAATCATAAGGTTGGTCCCCATTCACTGTACACCCCTGAATCATAATAAGAGTGGTCCCCATCACTGTATACCCATGATTCACATAGATTGCCCCCGCCCCCCCCCCCCCCTTTTCAACATACACCCTTTAATATCCGGAATCCTCCCCAGTACTATAATTCAGACACTTTTCTTTTTTATTCCAATCAGTCAACAAACCACCGAGGAGCGATCAGTGCCAGCCTACCTGAGTACTGTCTGTCACTGATTTTTTCTAACCCATCCTATGGAAACAAACAGACCCATCCATCAGTGCCAGCCCATGTCGCTGATCTTTCCCAGCACTACTGTGGTACTCTGAACAGCAGCACGTGCAGCGCGAGGTGGAGGAGGTCACATGGTGCTTCAGACACAACCCCGTGGTCTGCACGTGGCCCCAGGCCTCCACAACATCATTGATTCTACCCTGGCATTCTACAGCCCATCAAACACCACTAATACTGCCCCTACAGTGCACATCCCATCAAACAGATGTACCACTGTAACGATCTGCGGTAGTTATGTGAGAAAAAAAACCTTAGCAGATACTTTGCCTGCAAGCTTCAAGAGTTTACACACACACACACACACACCACACACACACACACACACACACACACACACACACACAAACACACACACACACACAAACACACACACACACACAGAGCTACACCAAGGTTGCTCCTAACTGCATGAGGGGTCCAAAAAAATAGGTTAACACGTGGATTCTGTTTTATCCGCTAATGTTTTCCATCCTCCCATTGAGCCTGTCTTCTATCCTCCCATCAGCTTGTTTTCCATACGTTTCATGAATCTGTCTTGCATTCTCCCTGTTATTATTCCCCCCCCCCCCCCCCCCCCATACTCAGTTTTCCATCCTTCCTGTTAATCAGTCTTCCATCCATCCTTCCTGGTAATCAGTCTTCCATCCTTCCTGTTAATCAGTCCTCCATCCTTCCTGTTAATCAGTCTTCCATCCATCCTTCCTGGTAATCAGTCTTCCATCCTTCCTGTTAATCAGTCCTCCATCCTTCCTGTTAATCAGTCCTCCATCCTTCCTGTTAATCAGTCTTCCATCCTTCCTGGTAAATCAGTCAGTCCTCCCTGTTAATCAGCCTTCCATCCTCCTTCCCAGTTAATCAGTCTTCCACCCTTCCTGTTAATCAGTCCTTCCATCCTTCCTGTTAATCAGTCCATCCATCCTTCCTGTTAATCAGTCTTCACATCCTTCCTTCTTCCTGTCTTATTAACCTTGTGAGTCTTGTTTCACCATCCCACCTTCCTGTTAATCAGTCTTCCATCCTCCCTGTTAATCAGTCTTCCATCCTCCCTGTTAATCAGTCTTCCATCCTCCCTGTTAACCAGTCTTCCATCCTTCGTGATATATTTCTTCCATCCTTCGTATTAATCAGCCTTCCATCCTCCCTGTGTGTCTGTCGCCATCCTCCTCAGGAACCCATCTTCCATTCTCCACATTAACCTCTCTTCCATCCATCTTATTAACCTTGTGAAACTGTCTTTTGTTCTTCACTTTCATCCACGTTGTCAAGTTGTCCTCCATCCTCCCAATTAACCTGCCTCTGTTCTTCTCATTTTAGCCTCTTAGTTCCGGTGTGTGTGTGTGTGTGTGTGTGTGTGTGTGTGTGTGTGTGTGTGTGTGTGTGTGTGTGTGTGTGTGTGTGTGCGCGCGCGCGCGCGCGTGTGTGTGTGCGGTTAATTTTCAATGATTTTAAGTGTCTTTCCTGTTTCACATACAACACTGTTTTTTCTCTCTAGATCCCTAATTTTCTACCTCCCATCTGCTTACAATCTGAAAACAACGCCACAACGTCCTTCATCCTCCCTCTCCTTACAATCTGAAAACAACGTCACAATGCCTTTTACTCTCCCTCTGCTACAATCTGAAAACAAACGTCACAACGCCCTTTATCCTCCCTCTCCTTACAATCTGAAAACAAACGTCACAGCGCCCTTTATCCTCCCTCTCCTTACCATCTGAAAACAACGTCACAGCGCCCTTTATCCTCCCTCTCCTTACAATCTGAAAAAACACGTCACAGCGCCCTTTATCCTCCCTCTCCTTACCATCTGAAAACAACGTCACAGCGCCCTTTATCCTCCCTCTCCTTACAATCTGAAAACAACGTCACAGCGCCCTTTATCCTCCCTCTCCTTACAATCTGAAAACAACGTCACAGCGCCCTTTATCCTCCCTCTCCTTACAATCTGAAAACAACGTCACAGCGCCCTTTATCCTCCCTCTCCTTACCATCTGAAAACAACGTCACAGCGCCCTTTCCTCCCTCTCCTTACAATCTGAAAACAACGTCACAGCGCCCTTTATCCTCCCTCTCCTTACAATCTGAAAACAACGTCACAACGCGCCCTTCATCCTCCCTCTCCTTACTACCTGAAAAAACGTCACAATGCCTTCATCTTCCCTTTCCTTACTATCTGAAAACAACGTCACACAACGCCCTTTATCCTCCCTCTCCTAATCTTCTGAAAACAACGTCACAACGCCCTTCATCCTCCCTCTCCTAACCTGAAAAACGTCACAACGCCCTTTCTCCTCCCCTCTCTTAATCTGAAAACACACACACGCCCCTTTCTCCTCCCTCTCCTAACCTTCTGAAAACAACGTCACGACGCCCTTTCTCCTCCCTCTCCTAACCTTCTGAAAACAACGTCACAACGCCCTTCATCCTCCCTCTCCTTATCAGCCACAATGCCCGTTATCCTGTGTTTGCCTCACATTTAATAAAAAGGCTCCTTGTCCACCAAACCGCTCACTTCCATAAGGAGGAGAGGTCTCATTGTCCTACACTATACTCCGTCCTCTCCTCTTCTTCAACATCAGCAACCGATACAGAAAAAAAAAACAAAAAACAAGATGCAAAGCATATAAACGTACTCCCACTTTATCCTGAATACGCGTGAGATATTCCATAAAGAGGAAAAAAAAACCGTTCTGGGCCGTTATAGCTGTTAGTAACGGCTATTCTGGTAAACATCGGCCGTCATCCGTGGCCCATAATGAACATACCTACAAATTTTCAGAAAGATCGGTCAAGTACTTTCTGAAATATTCCATAAAGAAGAAAAACCCGTCATGGGCCGTTATAGACGTTAGTAACGGATATAACGGAAATATACAACATTGGGCATCATCCGTGACCCATAGTGAACATACCTACACATTTTCAAAAAGATCAGTCAGGTACTGTGATATTCCATAAAGAAGAAAAACCGTTATGGGCCGTTACAGCCGTTCGTAACGCATATAGCGGTAAAATAAACTATCGGGCATCACCCATGACCCATTGTGAACATACCTACAAATTTTCAGAAAGATCGGCCCAATAGTTTTGTCTGGAGCGAGTGGAACACATTTTGACCACGGACGGACGGACAGACAGACAGACAGACAGACACACAGGCAGCCTGTTCTATAAGAACTGGTGTACGAAAAAACGAGAACAAGATGTGTGAGGATGGACAAAGCC
>JADBJO010006718.1:27500-60000 GCA_016801955.1 Conus betulinus | reverse complement strand
CATACTTCAGTATCTAGGGTTCAAAGTGAAAATGTTTATATATGAGACAGTTATCAAATGTAATCATTGTGATGTTTGTCACTGTCCAGTACATTGGGGGTAGAAGTGCATATGTTCATAGGAGACATAGGGTTCAAGTGCATGTGTCTATATATGATATATAGGGGTACAAGTGCATGTGACTGTATATGGGACAGAGGTTAACTGTAATCACTGTGGCGTTTGTCATTGTCCAGTACCTAGGGTTACAAGAGGATACATGTAGGTATGAGACAGTTCACTGTAATCCGTGTGACATCCGCGGCCAGTTACGACTGTTTTGTGCTCTATGTCATATTCTACCTTTGCTTTATGCTGATGTTTTTTCCCTTCGTTATTCCATGTGATTGCAAACGCGACCTGTGCTATTTTGGATGTGGCGTTGTATACATGCCTTCAACACTAATAGTTATAGTACAACTAATACTACTGATGCTACCACTACTACTACTACTACTACTACTGATGGTAGTACATTACTGTGCCCCTTACTGACCCCTCATAGTTCCACACGTCTACAGTCTTCAGTTGTTGATCTCCAGACTCGGGCTAAACATATCCGCCATGACTTGGCGTTCCCAGATGACTCTCTTAGCACCAGCCCTCCCTAAGTAGCGTTTTACACACTCCTACCATTAAGTCAGCCGCACGTTGAAGGATGTTACACTGTTTAAAAACAAGGCAAGAAGATGGGAAAAATATGAGTAAATAAGAGATTTCTGGCTTGTTGAATTTAGTGTTCAACGTGCTTGCCATACTCAGTTCATAAATTAAAAGAAGAAAACAAGGACAGGAGAAGAAATTGCACTTTTTATACAACCAATGACTTCTGACAGTTAAAATGTTGTACCAACTTGTACTCTTACAACGGTCTCTCTCTCTTCCCCCACCCTCTCTGTCTCTTTCTAAGTCACTCACTCACACACATGCGCGCGCAAACGCACACGCACAGAGAGAGAGAGAGAGAGAGAGAGAGAGAGAGAGAGAGAGAGAGAGAGAGAGAGAGAGAGAGAGAGAGAGGGCGGGTGTGGAAGGGAGGGAGGAAGGAGAGAGATCTGCCTCTACCATGAACTACTGGCGACCCTCATTAGTTTTTTCTAATGGTAGACGCTTTAATTGTCCACAATAAAACGGCGCCTAATGACATGCGCCCCTACCACAGCTACCAATCCCAGTGCTCATCAACATTTTGACGACTTTCTCCCGCCTACCCTGCATCCCCACCCAAACTGAAAACAACGGCCACTCTGGCAGTCTTGAAAAACTCTTCAATTTGTCTGGTGATTTCTGAGCCAAGTACCACGCCATCGATCCACATCAGAACGCCGTTCACAGCCCCGGGTCTAATCACACAGCAGCTGACTTCGTCACGTGACAAGGACCACGGCGTTGATTGGGCAGAGTGTAGGATGTCAACTGGTGTGAGCTCTGGACAGAAATGAGAGAGAGAGAGAGAGAGAGAGAGAGAGAGATGCTGCTGTTTCCAACTGGTTGGATCACCGCATTAACGCCTCCAATGTACTGTCAGTGAACAGCTGACCCAAGTCAAACTGTCCCTTTGCGGGGCTGGTCACTTGTTGTACAACCATTGCCATACTTATAAAAAAAAAAATAATAAAGGGCACAACTCCACCCCCTAATTCCATCAGGTTTGCGATGACGGCAGCTTCAGACCCACTGGGGCCGCCCAGGTCTCTACGGTTGAAGGTTTGGTCGGTGCTGGCAGACACAAAGCGAAACACCGCGAGTTGCAGAGTCCATGTGACAGGACTTCTGCAGTTCACTGAGGGACCATGGACTGTGACAGTCCGTCAGCACACAGGCAGGCAGAAAGAGCCTCTTTCTGGCCTTCACCTTGCCTGCCAACGGCCATCCCACAGAGCACAATGCATGGTGCATCCCCCAGAGCTGGACAGAGGTCAGACATATGCAAGGAATCACCTGTCCATATCTCTGACTTGTTGTGAAGGACTGAGGTCAGAAAAATGTGGAAATACGGACTCTCCCATCGTCCGGCACAACACCCGCGGAGATACTGACTGTCCCATCGTCGTCTGTCAGAACACCCGCGGAGATACTGACTACCCATCGTCTGTCACGACACCCGTGGAGATACGGATTGTCCCAGCGCCTGTCACAACACCCATGGAGATACGGACTGTCCCATCGTATGTCACCACACCCCCATGGAGATACCGACTGTCCTATCGTCTGTCACTACACTGGACGAAATTCAGTCAGGAAAAAAACCATCTTCGTCAAGTCGTTCTGCAGACGTCATTCAGTTCTCACCCCAACACCTCTAGACAGGAAAGACCTCAATCAGCCAGTCGTCATGCTGAAAACTGTCTCTGCAATCAAGGCACAATAATGCAGTTTGTGTCTGTCGTCACACTGCCTTAGCCAATCGTAATAATGAAATCTGTCTCTGGTGTCATCCCTACACCTCCCCTGGAAAGGACCCCTCCCCCACTCCCTCGCCAAAGTTAATACTCAAATCGGTGTTGTCATCCCTATACTTCTAGAAAAGAACCGCCCTGCGCACCACTAGAAAGGAACTGCCTTAGCCAGTCGTAATACTGCAGTCTGTGTTGTCACCCCATCACCTCTGGAAATGAACCGCCTTACACAACTTTGGAAAGGAACTGCCTTCCACACCTCTGGAAAGGAACTGCCTTACGCACCTCTCAAAATAAACCGCCTGTAGCACCTCTGGAAAGGAGCCGTCTTACCCACGTTTGGAAAGGAACCACCTTACACATCTCTGGAAAGAAACTGCCTTATGCACCTCTGGAAAGGAACCGCCTTATGCGCCTCTGGAAAGGATCCGCCTTGAGCACCTGTTGAAAGGAGCCGTCTTACGCACCTTTGAAAAGAGCCGCGCTATGCACCTCTGGAAAGAAACCGCCTTAAGCATCTTTGGAAAGGAACCGCCTAATGCACCTCTGGAAAGGAAGCGCCTTATGCATTTCTGGAAAGGAACCGCCCTATGCACCTCTGGAAAGGAACCGCCTCATGCACCTCTGGAAAGGAACCGCCCTAAACACCTTTGGAAAGGGACCGCCTTATGCACCTCTGGAAAGGGATCGTCTTATGCACCTGTGGAAAGGAACCGCCTTATGCACCTCTGAAAGGGACCGCCTTATGCACCTCTGGAAAGGGATCGCCTTATGCACCTCTGGAAAGGAACCGCCTTATGCACCTCTGGATAGGAAACCGCCTTATGCACCTTTGGAAAGGAGCTGCCTCACGAACTTTTGGAAAGGGATCACCTTACCTCCTTTCGCACCTCTAGAAAAAAGAACCGTTGCGCACCTCTGGAAAGGAACTGCCTTACGCACCTCTAGAAAGAAAAAGCCTTAATCTGTCTTCATGCTGGAGTCTATCTCGACTTTAACACCTATCTCTCTGCAAAAGGGACCACTGTTGTCATCAAGAAGACTGTTACTACTTCCAGCTGAAAGCCTGCGCTCTACAAGACATAATGCAGTGCTACATACAACGCCAAAGGACATTGTGACTGCATCAAAGCGGACCACCCAGAATCGGGTGGGCGAAGCGTCGGTGTGACTGGCCTAGGAATGAGTAGGACACAGTTGGATAGTCCTACAGAGTTGCCGGCCTTGTGTGTGACAATGAGGTCCCTGAAGACAGCACCATCAGGGTTGTCCACCATATTGTCAGCACTTCATTCCTCCCCATCAGTCTTCGCAGCACTGATACATCACACGGCACGCACGACCTGAGAGAGAGAGAGAGAGAGAGAGAGAGAGAGAGAGAGAGAGAGAGAGAGAGAGAGAGAATTCGGGAGAAAGAGAGAGAGAGGAACAGAGGAAAGGAGGGAGAGAGGGGGGTGAGAGTTCGGAAGAGAGATGGAGAGGGAGAGAAGTGAGAGAACAGGAGAGAAGAAAGAAGAAGAAGAAGAAGAAGAAGAAGAAGGAAGAAGAGAGAGAGAGAGAGAGAGAGAGAGAGAGAGAGAGAGAGAGAGAGAGAGAGAGAGAGAGAGAGAGAGAGAAGAAGAAGAAGAAGAAGAAGGAGAATTCACCAAATAAAAAAAAGAGTCATTTCACAGATGAGCTCTGAGAAGGGGATTAGAAGGAAAAGGGTGAGGGAATGGAGGATATAAACAGGGAGAGGAAGGAAATATAGATGGCATGGTTGAACACATTCTGCTGACCACTGTAGCTCACTCCTCGGTTGACCACTGTCCTTCATTCTTCTGTTGTCCGCTGTCCTTCACCCTTTTGTTGTTCGCTGTCCTTCACCCTTTTGTTGTTCGCTGTCCTTCATCCTTCTGTTGTCCGCCGTCCTTCACCATTCTGTTGTCTGCTGTCCTTCACCCTTCTGTTGTCTGATGTCCTTCACCCTTCTGTTGTCCGCTGTCATTCACCCTTCTGTTGTCCGCTGTCATTCACCCTTCTGTTGTCCGCTGTCATTCACCCTTCTGTTGTCCGCTGTAGATTCACCCTTCTGTTGTCCGCTGTAGATTCACCCTTTCTGTTGTCCGCTGTCCTTCACCCTTCTGTTGTCTGCTGTCATTCATCCTTCTGTTGTCCACTGTTCTTTACATTCTGCTGTCCATTATCTTTCGCCCTTCTGTTGTTCACTGTCCTACAGCCTTCTGTTGTTCACCGTCTTTACCCTTCCGTTGTTCATTGTCCTACACCAATGTGTTCACTGTCCTACAGCCTTCTGTTGTTCACTGTCTTTACCCTTCGTTGTTCATTGTCCTACATCGTGTGTTCACTGACCTACAGCCTTCTGTTGTCACTGTCTTTACCCTTCTGTTGTTCACTGTCTTTACCCTTCTGTTGTTCACTGTCTTTGTTCACTTCTATTGTTCACTGTCTTTACCCTTCGTTGTTTCACTGTCCTACACCAATGTGTTCACTGTCCTACACTGTCCTACACCAATGTGTGTTCACTGTCCTACACCAATGTGTTCACTGTCCTACAGCCTTCTATTGTTCACCCTTCTCTTTACCCTTCGTTGTTCATTGTCCTACACAATGTGTTTCACTGTCCTACAGCCTTCTGTTGTCACACTGTCTTTACCCTTCTGTTGTTCACTGTCTTTACCCTTCTGTTGTTCACTGTCCTACACCAATGTGTTCACTGTCCTACACCAATGTGTTCACTGTCCTACATCGTGTGTTCACTGACCTGTCACTGTCCAACAACCTTCTGTTATTCACTGTCTTTACCCTTCTGTGATTCACTGTCCTACACTAGTGTGTTCACTGACCTACACCTTCTACTGCTCGCTGTCCTTCACTTCTGCTTATAAACGGCCCTTCATCCTTTCGTTGACAACCACCACCGACAACCACCCTTCAAATGCTTGTTGACAAATGTCCGCCAGTTTGTTGAAAATTGTCCTTCACCAGTTTACTGACAGCTGGCCTTCACCAATTTTGTTGACAACTGCTTTCACCTGTTTGTGGGACAGTTGCCCTTCACACTTTGTTGACAACTGTCCATGAATTTGTTGACAGTTACCCTTCGCCAGTTTGTTGACAGTTGCTCTTCACCAATTTGTTGACAACTGTCCATGAATTTGTTGACAGTTGACTTTCACGAATTTGTTGACAACTGTTCATGAATTTGTTGACAGTTGCCCTTCACCATTTTGTTGACAACTGTCCATAAATTTGTTCACAGTTCCCTTCACACTTTGTTGACAACTGTCCACGAATTTGTTGATAGCTTCACACTTTGTTGACAACTGTCCATGAATTTGTTGACAGTTGCCCATCACCAGTTTGTTGACAACTGTTCTTCACCAGGTTGTTGACAACTGTCCTTCACCAGGTTGTTGAAAAACTGTCCTTCATCAGTTTGTTGGCAACTGTCCCTCACCAGTTTGTTGACAACTGTCCTTCACCAGGTTGTTGACAACTGTTCTTCACCAGGCTGTGGACAACTGTCCTTCACCAGGTTGTTGACAACTGTCCATCATCAGTTGTTGACAACTGTCCTTCACCAGTTTGTTGACAACTGTCCTTCACCAGTTTGTTGTTTGTTGAAACCTGTCCTTCACCAGGTTGTTGACAATTATCCTTCACCAGGTTGTTGACAATTATCCTTCACCAGGTTGTTGTTGACAATTATCCTTCACCAGGTTGTTGACAACTGTTCTTTGACAACTTCACCAGTTGCTGACAATTGTCCTTCATCAGTTTGTTGTCAGTTGCCTTTCATCAGTTTGTTGACAATTATTCTTCACCAGTTTGTTGACAACCGCCCTTCACACCAGTGTGTTGACAGTTGCCCTTAACCATTCTTCTAACTACCGCTGTCCACGCCTCTGCTGATATAACTGACTTTTATTTTTTGTCGGGAAAACGTCCATCGTCTTTCTGCTGACAAGTGTCATTCACCTATCTGCGAACAGTCCTCTTTCACACATAAGCTGACAAGTGCCCCACACCGAGCCGCTCACAATCATCCTCACCCATTCAGCTGACAACCGTCTTTCACCTTTTATGCTGACTACCACTGTTCACCTTTATGCTGACAATCGTCCTTCAAATTTACGCTGATAACGGTCTTTCACCTTCTTGCTAACAACCTCCCTTCACCCTCCAGCTGAGAACAGTCGTTCATTCTCTTGCTGACAACCATCCTTCAAATTCATCACGCAACCTCCTCGTCTTTCAAACGTTATGTACGTTGGGTCAGAGTTTAGCCACCCTTGGAAACCACCGGAATGACTTGGCGCAATGCAGTCTCTCCTCTGGTGATGCGCCTCACGTCGACCTACTGACTGCCTCTTTTCGACTACCAGTACTCTGGGTACCAAGGTGTGGCTGTTTTAAGGATGGTCGGAGTAAGCAGCGAGGATTTCATGTCATCATCAGCGAGATAGGAGTTTGGAGGGGGCTGGCGGTGAAACAGGATTGGGCACGGGACTGTTTGCATCTCCCTACGAAGGGACTGTCTCCCATCTCCCTACATGTTACGTCATCGGCAGGGGACTGTCTCCCCATCTCCCCCCCACATGTTACATCATCTGCAGGGACTGTCTCCATCTCCCTACATGTTACATCATCTGCAGGGGACTGTTTCCTCCCTGCATGTTACGTCATTTGCAAGGTAAGGTAAGGTAGGTAAGGTAAGGTTGGTTGCTTATAGCCCCAGCCGACCGCAAAGGGCCATGTCAGGGCCGTCACCACGTTGACATAAACTATCTGCTGGGCTGTTACAGGGGACTAACTCCATCTCACCCACATCATCTGCACAGGACTGTCTCCTTGTCTGAACATGTAGCATCATTAGCAGGGCACTATCTTCATCACCGAATACGTTCCATTGTCTGCAGGAGACCAACGCCATCTCTTGCATGTCACATAATCCCAGGGGACTGTCTCCATTTCTCTGCGTGTTACATGACCTAAAGGAGACAGTTTCAATATCTCTACATGATACGCCATCTGCAGGTGACTTGTCTCCATCCCTCTAAAGGTTACACTATTTGCAAAGCAACGGCTTTTGGTCATTGACAGAAAGCAATGTCCTTAAGTCTAAGCATCCTCCGTATGTGTGTGTGTGTGTGTGTGTGTGTGTGTGTGTGTGAGTGTGTGTGTGTGTGTGTGTGTGTGTGTGTGTGTGTGTGTGTGAGTGTGTGTGTGTGTGTGGGTGTGTGTGTGTGTGTGTGTGTGTGTGTGTGTGTGTGTGTGTGTGTGTGTGTGTGTGTGTGTGTGTGTGTGTGTGTTTGTGTGTGTGTGATGCGTGTGAGTGACTGAGTGAGTGAGTGTGTGTGTGTGTGTGTGTGTGTGTGTGTGTGTGTGTGTGTGTGTGTGTGTGTGTGTGTGTGTGTGTGTGTGTGTGTGTGTGTGTGTGTGTGTGTGTGTGTGTGTGTGTGTGTGTGTGTGCGCGTGTGCGTGCGTGCGTGTGTGCGCGCACGCATGCGTATGTTTATGTGTGTGTGCGCGCGCGCATGCGCGCGCGTGTGTATGCGTGTGCGTTCGTGCGTGCGCACGTGCGTGTTCGTATGTGCGTGCGTTAGTGCGTGCGTGAATGCTTGCGTACGCGCATGCGTGCGCGCGCGCGTGTGTGTGCTTGTGTGTGTGTGTGCGTGCGTGCGTGTGTGTGTGTGTGTGTGTGTGTGTGTGTGTGTGTGTGTGTGTGCACGCGCGCGCGTGTATGTGTGTGTGTGTGTGTTCGTGCGTGCGTGCGTGTGCGCGTGTGCGTGGATGTGGACACCACGGCATACACGAGGGGAGGCCGGAAGTGTGTAAGGTCAGCACAGGATCCGGGCTACAGGGGACTGTCCACTTCCGTTGTGAGGGATGGGGGTGGGCGTGTCAGAGGTGAAAGAAGAGCATCCGCTTCCGTTCTCTATCTCTCTCCCTTTCCTCCAAGTCATGCCACTGGCAAAACGCACTGAAGTCCTGGGCCAGAGGAAATCTGAGTGGAATGGTCTGTCACTGTACGGTGTGTGTGTGAACCTCGCTGGTTGGTTTAGCAGTCGAGGACAGTACTTCCCTGGGTCCAGTTTGCACCTTCGGCTTTCTCTCTCTCTCTCTCTCTCTCTCTCACACTCTCACACTCACACTCTCTCTCTCACACACACACACACACACACACACACACTCCAAGAGTTCCGTGGTCCTATCTGCCGTCCCGCAAAACGGAGTCTTTAACAAAGAGAACTGTAAAACCGCCCCAAATTGATCTCTCCTCACAAAACGGAACGTTAAAACAGACCCCTAGCTATCTCTCTTACGTATGTATGGAACTTTAAAGCAGCCTCAAAGTGACTACTCTTCTGCATTCAGAACTAAAAAAAAAAAGCCTACAACTGATCTCCTATACCAAACGGAATTTAAAAACAACTTCAAACTGACGTCTCTTTAACACATGGAATTATAAGAACAGCCTGCAGATGACCTACTCTTTTAGAAACGGATGTTTTTTAAATGCCACATCTGTCTTTAACACAAAACAAACTTTCTTTTTTTTTTTACACAAAAACAAACTTCCTCGCAGGCCCTTACATCTTTAACACGCGGAATCTAAAAACAGCCTCTTTACTAATCTCTTTTTAACAAGCGGAATTTAGAAACAAACCCTGACGAACCTCCCTGAATAAAAAGAATGTAATCACCTCCATCAATTTTGTTGAACACGCGGAATTCAAAGATAGCTCCTCACTAGATTTCTCTTCAACAGACGGAGATTAAAAACAGTCCATGACAAACTACAAACACATAAAATGGTGCAAAACATCACTTATTTATATTGACTGTATGTCCCCCGCCAGTCAAGGACTGACCCACGGGTAGGCAGCCTCGCATCCCACCAGCCAATTTCTGACCCCAAGGTAGGCAGCCCCCTAACCGTCCCTCCCGCCCCCCTCCCCCCCCCTCATGACTTTAAGGCAGGCACCCCCCCCCCCCTCCTAAACAACCAAGATATGACTCAAGAGTAGACAACCCCCCCCCCCCCCCCCCAAACCACCAACCAAGGTCTTACCCCAGGGTAGACTGTCACCCTCCTCCCAATCACCGACGGGTTCGGCAAGAAAGGGAAGAACTCCTTTAAAAAAAAAAAACCTAGTCAGATGCAATTGCCATGGAAAAAGCTGCTGCAAAGCTCGTCCTTTAAAAGGATGAGCAGGGGCACAGGGAAGAAAGCGAGAGATCAAGCAAACGAGCGAGCGAATTGACAGAGAGAGAGAGAGGGTGAGAGAGAGATAGTGAGTAAGAGAGAGAGAGAGAGAGAGAGAGAGAGAGAGAGAGAGAGAGTCTCAGACGAACAGATAGGACAGAGAGAGAGAGTGAGAGAGAGAGAGAGAGAGAGACAGACAGACAGACAGAGACAGAGAGAGAGAGAGAGAGAGAGAGAGAGAGAGAGAGAGAGAGAGAGAGAGAGAGAGAGAGTGTGTGTGTGTGTGTGTGTGTGTGAGAGAGAGAGAGAGAGAGAGAGAGAGAGAGAGAGAGAGAGAGAGAGAGAGAGAGAGAGAGAGAGAGAGAAGGTGGGAGGGAGAGGAGGCACAGAGAGACAGAGATTAAAAAAAAAAAAGAGCAAGACAGAAAGAGATGCTTTAATTTTGGAAATGTATTCATTTCATTCAGTTCTAAGAGAGCGTGTTAGTGAAGAGTAAACAAAAACATATGCACGGATTATGTAAAGGGGAACGAGTGATGGTGGGGGGGGGGGGGGGGTTTGAGGAAGGGTGCTCACAGATGTCTGTGATCTTTTTTTTGCTGTTTCTTGACGTATCATCCCAATGCATAAAACATAACGTCTGTCTGTACGGTGGATGTGTCTTAAGCTCAGTGTGTGTGTGTGTGTGTGTGTGTGTGTGTGTGTGTGTGTGTGTGTGTGTGTGTGTGTGTGTGTGTGTGTGTGTGTGTGTGCGTGCGTGCGTGCGTGCGTGCGTGTGTGCGTGCGTGTGTGCGCGCGCGTGTGTGAATGGGTGTAAAAGCGGGTTAGCAAGAAAAAAACTGCATGATGGCTTTTACTTATGAATTAATAGGTACAGATATGAACATTACAGTCTCCCAAAAAAACACCCCTGGACAAATCTCCATTAACTGGATTTTAAAACAGCCCCAAACGGGACGTCTCCCTAACAAACAGAACTGAAAAACAAGCTGCTCTTGACCGGATCACTCAACCAAAGAAGTTGAAAACAGTCCCCAAGGGCATCTCTGAAAAAGGAATTGAAAAGTCCCCAACTGCATCTCTCCTGAACAAACGCTATTTAGAATAAGCAGCCAGCACCACACTCGATCTCTCTTGAACTAACAGAGATTAGAAAAATGCCTCAAACTGGCTATTTTTTTTCTAGAACAAAACTGAAAAAAAAATCCCAAACCAAGTTTCTCTTGAACAAATGGATTTAAAAAACAGTCCCCAAATTATTCCTCTTAAAAAAAGGGGGGGGGGGGGGGGGGGGGGGGGGGGGGGATTTCACAAACAGTCCTAACCGGATCTCTCTGGAACAAATGGAACTTATAAACAGCCTCTAGCTAGATCGCTTGTCAGCAGACAGTACCTGAAAAGCAGTCCCTTACTGGATCTCTTTCAAGAAACGGATATAAAAATAGTCCCTGACATCATCTTTCTTTAACAAACGAAAACTCGCATTTACAAAACAGCCCCTACATGGATCTTACTTAAACAAGCCAAGTTAAAGCAATCTTCAGCTGCATCTCTTTTTAACAGCATTTAAAAACATTACCTTAGTGAATCTATTTAACAATCAGAATTTGAAAACAATCTGTAACAATATCTTTTTCTAACAAACAAAATTAAAAACAGCCTAAGAAAGAATCTCTCTTTAACAAACAGAATTGACAACGGTCACAAACAGCATCTCTCTTTCACAAACAGAATTGAAAACAGCCATAAATAGGACCTCTCTTTAACAGAATTGACGACGGCCACAAACAGCATCTCTCTTTCACAAACAGAACTGAAAACAGTCACAAATAGGACCTCTCGTTAACAGAATTGACAACGGCCACAAACAGCATCTTTTAAAAAACGGAATGTGAAACAGCTCTAACAGGATCTCGTTTAAACCAAAGGAATTAAAGACAGTCCTATCAGGGTCTATGTTTCCCAAATGGAATGTCAGACAGCCGGTAACATGATGTGTCTTTAACAAACAGAACTTAAGATAGCCCTAACAGGATCTCTTTGTAATATAAAGATCTAAAACAGCTCCTACGAGAATATATCTCTAAAAAACTGACTTTGAAATAGCCCCTGACCTCGTCTCTCTTTATCGGAATTTAAAAGTCTCAAACTGGATTTGTTTGACAAAATGAAATAAGAACAATTCCTTATAGGATTTTCTTAACAAATGAGATTTAAGAAGAGCCTAACACAGGATCTCTCTTTACAAACGGAGACTGATAAAAACAACCACCGTAACTGGCTCCATTTTCTAACGGGAAAACGGTGAAACAAAAATCCCCTGCTTCCTCTCACTGATGCTCGCAAACAACAGGAGACCCCCGAGTTAGGGGGTTGAAGCAGAGTCTGACTCTGCAGTAAAGGTCAGTCGGTGACACGACCGTTTGAACAGAAGGAAATAACCATGCTTCTGTGAAAAAAAGATTTACTCTTTAGATCTGGCGACAATAAATCAATTCAAGCGATAACTCAACAAAGATAATGGAAATACGCGTGAGTCACGCACTTCTGTTTCAGTCACTTTTAGAAAGCATGTTTACCTCTGAACATTCTGTAAGTATAAGTTGAATCGATGGATAAATTTCCGCTACGAATAGTTTACGTGTTTAGCATATTTAGTTTTCAACGCATCTTGTCTCGTTCTATTCAATAAAATAGCAACATGTCTCGGACCTGAAAAATGCTTTAAAGAAGAATCATCTTCTAGCAGATGTTGTCTCCAGCTGAGAGAGGAATGAGGAATACATGGCGTTTGGGACGTAATCTGCATCTGAGGACTGGGACCGAAGCTCATTTCCTCTTGTAAACCCGACAGGGAACCCAGTCCCTGTCCCCCCCCCCCTCCTCCCCCCCCCCGGTGCCCCTCCTGTTGCAGAGTTCAGCCACACCAGCATCTTCCGCCCCTCTGTTGTCGATGCTTTCCGCTCTGCTAATCGGATTGGCTGGGTGGTCAATATCCAAATGGGCATTTTCCGCTCTGGTGTCAGAGGTCGGCATCGTGCCAGTGTTTGTATAGGAGCGCTAAAGATACTAGGGGAAGAAGATGGGAGGGTGGAAGGAATTGTGGAGAGAGAGAGAGAGAGAGAGAGAGAGAGAGAGAGAGAGAGAGAGAGAGAGAGAGAGAGAGAGAGAGAGAGAGAGAGAGAGCGATTTGTTTTTCGGGATTTGGGTTAGGGCTAAAACAGATGAAGTGACAGGCGTTTTGCGCCATATGCTGAAGAACAAAATTACCACCCACTCCCTTCTTTTTTTCTTCCTGCCCCCTGTCCATTCCCCATCCCTCCCCGAAAAAAAAAAAAAAAAACAAAAAAACAAAAACCAACCACAAAAAACCAGCAAGTAAAATGCTAAAGAGAAAGCCAGAGAAACAAGACAAGACAAATCCCTTTTCCCCCCCTTTGCGATAGTAATACATCAAGAAACTTACTTTTGCACTGAGTTCTTGCTCCTATCCAGCGCTGCCCCTCCCTCCCTCCCCCATCTCTTCCCCACTCCACCAGAGAAAATTACAATGTATGCACAGAGAGAGAGAGAGAGAGAGAGAGAGAGAGAGAGAGAGAGAGAGAGAGAGAGAGAGAGAGAGAGAGCGGAGTATTCGTAACACCTTAAGCTGCTTACCAGGGTTGTATTCAGGCACATGACACAGTGGCACATTCTACAGCAAAAAAAAATAAACAAGCAAAACCTAAAAAATCACACACACACACACACACACACACACACACACACACACACACACACACACACACACACACACACATCACCGATCAGTCTGATAAAGTAATGTAGACCGGACGGTCCTGGTTTGTCCTCCCTGCTCTTCTGTGTCCGAAAAGAATGCCAAGTCAACTCTGGCAGTCGCCATTGGGTTCCCTCTCTTTCAAAGCTGTTCTGTCTGGTTGCACTAAAAGCTGCTCTGTCTTCTTACCCTCAAAGCTGGTGTATCCGGACCCCAATCAAAGCTAATCTAGCTGGTTACACCCAAAGCTGCTCTTTCTAGATCTCCTCAAACCTGTTCTTTCTGGTTGCCCTCAAAGCTGCTCTCTCTCTGTCTGCCTTCAAAGTTGCTTCTGTCTAGATACCCTCAAAACTGCTTTATCAGGCTGCCCTCAAGCTGCTCTATCTGGTTGCTCTTAAAGCTACTCTATCTGGTTGTCCTCAAAGCTGCTCTGTGTGGTTGTCCTCAAAGCTGCTCTGCGTGGTTGTCCTCAAAGCTGCTCTGTGTGGTTGTCCTCAAAGCTGCTCTGTGGTTGTTCAAAGCTGCTCTGTGTGATTGTCCTCAAAGCTGATCTATCTCGTTGCCCCCAAAGCTGCTCTGTGTGATTGTCCTCAAAGCTATCTATCTCGTTGCCCTCAAAGCTGCTCTGTGTGATTGTCCTCAAAGCTAATCTCTGTCGTTGCCCTCAAAGCTGCTCTGTGTGATTGTCTCAAAGCTAATCTATCTCGTTGCCCCAAAGCTGCTCTGTGTGATTGTCCTCAAAGCTAATCTATCTCGTTGCCCTCAAAGCTGCTCTGTATGACTGTCCTCAAAGCTGATCTATCTCGTTGCCCTCAGAGCTGTTGTTTCTGGTTGTTCTCAAAAATGAAAATTGGCTTATCTCAGCTTCCGGTCACCCTAAACGAACACAATTGAGAAGCTGTGTTGGATGGTATTTGTTACAACTTCTGGTTAGCTCTCTGCTGTTAGTGGGAGAACGTGTGCTATTTTCCGTGAGGTCGGACGCAATCGACCTTCACCAAGGCATCTCTTCACCTGGAAAAAGCGACTGACAATGACGTGTAGCGAGCCAAAAAGTAATTTAGTATATTAGAAGGTTGGATCAGGCGATTTTCTTGGGTTCAGATTTTTTTTATTATCTCCAGTGACGTTATGTTCATGATCTGCACGTGATATACGAGGCACATCATCAACGTCGCTTTTTAAAATCACTTGATTTACTAAAAAATGACACCAGTCTTTTGGACGAATTTGAATGAATCTGAATCAACGTCCCCTGGCTCTTTGAAGTACCCAATTTGTTGTTCTTTCTCTCTTGCTATAAAACCGGTTTGGAAATTGTCTAAACCTGCACCAGCACTGACACAGGTCTGCTGTTTGGTTTTTGTACGATGTTCCGTTTTTCTGTCAGGGTCTGTGTTTTTCCTCGATACTCTCTGGAGCATGCAGATTTCCATGACCCATATACGCTGTCAGTGAAGGGGTTAAAATGAACACTCCCAATGGGCCCCCTTCCCCATCCCTGTTCTCCCTCCTCCCTTTTTCGTAGTTAAATCCTTGTCAAAGTGGCGGGCGTGTTGCTTGCTTTTCCCTGCTACTTGTTTCTTCAGCAGGTTACTGTTTGGTCAACCAGTGGGGAGTTTAAAGGGAAGCAGGAGGGAGGGTTAGCGTGGGGTGGAGGGCCCAGTCCCAAAGGAAATCCAGTGAATTCTGAGCCCTTGTGATGGCTGACGTGACTGACAATGGCGAGTTGCTGAACGGGAGAGCAATCCACTCCCACTCCTGGTCCATTTGGACCTCTACTGACCCTTTCGGACCTTCAAGGACAGGCTCAAAGATGTCCTGTCATGGTGACCGTGCTTCACGTGTTTTGCGGTCCGTGTGTCTTCATGGCACTTTCTTTCCGTCTCCTCATTCAGGTCTTCGCCCCTGCCTTGGGAGGCCGTTGGAGAGAGATTTTCTCTTTTTCGTTTGGAAGCAGTGAGGGTAACGTCGAATTACAGGCGCTCTGTCTCTGTGATTGACCATGGATGGACTTGCGCAACGTGAACAGAACGAGTCGTTGAATTATCTTTTTTTTTTTTTTTTTTTGGGGGAGCAGCGATGATACTGTCGACCTGTAGGCGATCTATCTCAGTTGTCTACCAAGGAAGGGACTAACACAAATGGCGAGGATAACGCAACTGCATGTGATCAGACTCTGTGTCTGTCATGAGAGAACTAACACAATCCAGCTGGTTCTACTGACGACTGTCACCTAGGGGACGAGACACGACTCCAGACAGGCCTCACTAAGGGTTGTGTTCAGAAGACTGAACTGGATGATCCCCATGGCTATCGATGGCAGGCTTCACGTTTATGCATTTGCGTCCTCTCTTCTTCAACATTATTCCGCCATCGTATCCCCCCTATACCCCCCCCCCCCCCCCCCCCCCGGCCCCCCCTCTTGTTTTTCTGCACAATTCTTTGCTAAGTCAGTGTCATGGTAAAGGAGGATTAGTTTGGCGGCATTCGCTTTCCATGATACTTATGTCTCCTGCCTCTTCAGGAGAAAACTGTATTGCATTTCTTGACTGTACTCGTGAAATTATTGGTCTGCGTTTGTGCTGCCTGTTCCACTGCTACTTAATCTTTTCTTACTTGAGAGTCATAGTACTCGGCTGAATTCCGTATGATCTAGTTTTTTGTTGTAATCCAGCGTAACTCTTTAAAACTTCTGATCGAACTTTAATGGACGTGTTAAACGATCATCATCGATACAGCAGTGACTGAAGGCTGAGGGAAGAACTGGGTTGATTCAACAGGCTAAGGGGCGGGAGTCACATGATGAGGTCTACACCGGCAGACACGGGTTGGCTCAGTCTCTGACTGGGGAACACTGTCTGACTGCATTGCATATCGTAAGGGCCGAGAACGGTGTCGACAATTCGAGTTAACAGCGCCAAGAGCAATGAATTACAACGATGTGTCTTTGGCGTTTCTGATGTTTTCAACTATTTTAGTCAAGAAATAAATGGAGTAATCTCAACTGTTGGAGTCATTGGACTTTATCTGTGTTGGAGTCATAAGATGAATAGGGTGAACTCAGCTGTTGGGATCAGGCAATGAATGGGGAGGCTTCGCCTCTTGGTCATTTGATAAATAGGCTAAGATAAATTGCTGGTGCCAGTGATGAACTGGGGTGACTTCACCTGTTGGAGACATTACATGAATGGGATTGTTTTCGCTACTAGTCATGAGACGAATAGGGTGAATTCAACTGATGGAGACATTAGATGAATGGGATTGTTTTCACTACTAGTCATGAGACGAATAGGGTGAATTCAACTGATGGAGACATTAGATGAATGGGATTGTGTTCACTACTAGTCATGAGACGAATAGGGTGAATTCAACTGTTGGAGACATTAGATGAATGGGATAGTTTTCACTACTAGTCATGAGATGAATAGGGTGAATTCAACTGCTGGAGGTGTGAAATTTCAACTATTAGGGTCATGAGATGGACGGGGTGATTTCAAATGTTGAGTCATTTGAAAAACGGTGTGATTTTAACCGTTGGAGTCATGCGATGAATAGGGAGACATCAACTGATGGAGTCAGGAAATAAATTCAACTGTTGGAGTCATGAGATGAATAGGGAGACGTCAACTGGTGGAGTCATGAGATGAATATGGAGACGTCAACTGTTGGAGTCATGAGATGAATAAGGAGACGTCAATTGTTGGAGTCATGAGATGAATAGGGAGACGTCAACAGCTGGAGTCATGAGATGAATAGGGAGACGTCAACTGGTGGAGTCATGAGATGAATAGGGAGACGTCAACAGTTGGAGTCATGAGATGAATAGGGAGACGTCAACAGCTGGAGTCAAGAGAATGAATAGGGAGATGTCAACAGCTGGAGTCATGAGATGAGATGAGGGAGACGTCAACAGCTGGAGTCATGAGATGAATAGGGAGACGTCAACGTTTGGAGTCATGAGATGAATAGGGAGACGTCAACTGATGGAGTCATGAGATGAATAGGGAGACGTCAATTGTGGGAGTCACGAGATGAATAGGGAGACGCCAACTGTTGGAGTCATGAGATGAATAGGGAGACGCCAACTGTTGGAGTCATGAGATGAATAGGGAGACGTCAACTATAAGAGTCATGAGATAAACAGGGAGACGTCAACTGTTGGAGTCATGAGATGAATAGGAGACGTCAACAGCTGGAGTCATGAGATGAATAGGGAGACGTCAGCAGCTGGATTCATGAGATAAATGGGGCTGACTTAAGCTGTTTGAGTCATGAGATGAATGGGGTGACTAAGAATCTTGGATACAGGAGATGCCTAGAACGACGTCAACGCATGAAATACTTTGAAAAATTGCGCGATCTCGACTGTTGGGGGGATAACAAGATGAATAGGGGCAGCTTCAGTTTTTCAGGGTAATGAAATCAATGGGAAGGGAGGGGGTGATTTCAACAGCTGGCGTCACAAGATGACTGGGATGACCTTCACGGTTGGAGCTATTTGATTAATGAGGCAACGTAAGCTGTTGGGGGTGATGAAATCAATAACTTGGGATAGGAAGTGAATGAGGCGGCTTCAGCCCAGGAATAATGAAATGAATGGCTGACTTCAACGGGAGACCAGACGAATGGGGAAGCTTCAATCGTCGGAGACACTTGCTGAATGGGGCGACTTTAACTTCTGTGCCAGTGAGACGAAGGAGGGTGTGAATTCAGCCTCAAGGTATAACGTTATGATTGGAATTATATCAACCATTGGAATCAGCTGGTTTTTGCAGTGACTTCAGCTGTAGGGGTCACGAGAAGAATGAGGCTGAGTTATTGGGGCCATGAGACGAACGGGGTGTCAATCTGTTGGAATCCGTGATGAATGGCGTGATTTTAACTGTTTGAATAATGAGACGAATGGGGTGACTTGGAGTCAGGGGATGAATGGGGTGGCTTGACAGTTGGAATAATGAAATGAACGGGGGCAAGTGATTTGGTGAATAGGGTGACTTCAATTGTTGGGACTTCTAGGGAAATTTGGTAACGGGGGGGTGACGTGACTGTCGGGAAACATTTCATGAATGGGGTGACTTACACTGTAGGGAATACTTCGATGTACGGTGTCATGTCAAATATTTGGAAATCATCTGATGAATGGGGTGACTTCAACTTTTGAGTTATTAGATCAATGGGGTGTCTTCTATATTGTCGGAATAATGAGATGAAAGGGGGTGACCTGAACTGTTCGGAGTCATGAGATGAAAGGGAGGGGTGACTTTAAATGTTCGGAGTTATGAGATGAATGAGAGTGATCTCAGCTGTTTGCAGTAATGAGATGAATGGGGGTGATTTCGGCTATTTGCAGTAACGAGATGAATTGGGGTGACTTCAACTGCTTGGGATCTTAAGAATAATGGGGCGATTTCAACTGCTGGAGTTTTGAGATGAACGGAGTGACGCGGAGCTATCGCCAGCTGGCATGTGTCGGAATCAAATGATGGATATGAAAATTACTGTGAAAAAAAGGAAGCTGGCAGGGACCTCTCTCAACCGTCTGATCAATTCTCAGGGATATGTATCTCAACAGTCTGGTCAAATCAATAGTGTTACGTTGCAAGGGATACGCATCTTACCTAATCTTGAGAAGTTCCCATGGACATTTCCCTAGAAATGTTTTGACTGCGCAATCTAATCTGTATAATAAATGATAGCTGGGACGATTCATCTGACTGGGTGGTTGATCATTATTGTTGACCTGACTGATAGATTTATTATTATTTACCTGGCCTACAGAATCGATAATCATCATTCACCCGGTTTACAGAGTTGATTATCATCATTCACCCGGCCTACAGAGTTGACTATCATCATTCACCCGTTTGAAAGTGTTATAATCATTCACCTGGGTTACAAAGTTGGTTGTAATCATTCACCTAAAAATTACCGTCATTCGCCTGGCTTATAGAGTTGAGTGTCATCATTCACCTGATTTATAGAGTTGATTATCATCATTCATTTGACTGACTGAACTGATTATCATCTGTAACCTGACTGAAAGAAATTATCACCATTCACCTGACCGACAGACTTAATAGTCGTTGTTCAACTGACAGAGCTGATTACCATCATTCACCAAAATGACAGAGCTGATTACCATCATTCACCAAACTGACAGAGCTGATTACCATCATTCACCAAACTGACAGAGCTGATTACCATCATTCACCAAACTGACAGAGCTGATTACCATCATTCACCAAACTGACAAAGCTGATTACCATCATTCACCAAACTGACAGAGCTGATTACCATCATTCACCAAACTGACAGAGCTGATTACCATCATTCACCAAACTGACAGAGCTGATTACCATCATTCACCAAACTGACAGAGCTGATTACCAACTGACAGAGCTGATCACCATCATTCACCAAACTGACAGGGCTGATTACCATCATTCACCAAACTGACAGGGCTGATTACCATCATTCACCAAACTGACAGAGCTGATTACCATCATTCACCAAACTGACAGAGCTGATTACCATCATTCACCAAACTGACAGAGCTGATTACCATCATTCACCAACTGACAGAGCTGATTACCATCATTCACCAAACTGACAGAGCTGATCACCATCATTCACCAAACTGACAGAGCTGATCACCATCATTCACCAAACTGACAGAGCTGATTACCATCATTCACCAAACTGACAGAGCTGATCACCATCATTCACCAAACTGACAGAGCTGATTACCATCAGAAGAAGTGTGGTGAGACAGAGTGTGTTAGGGACAATGTCGTACACAGGTTGCACGCACACATCAAGAGAACTAGGGTCCAGAACGATTCCATGAAATGGCTCCAAACTGCGAGAGAGCCGAGAGAAAATAGAAATAACCTGATTGTGCTCAGACAGATACTGATCAAAGCGGGTGGGCGCGGTGCCAGAAACGATAAACTCTGTAAGTCAGGTGAATGGTGATAATCAGCTGCATAAGCTGGGTGAAAGACGATAACTTTCAGCCTGGCAACGACACTCTGGTCTCTGTGACGTCTTATTAAGGCATATTGGTGATAAATTGACTTGTCTGCTTAGTATTGTGTGATAATGTTAGTTTTGCACCGTCATTTTTTTTTTTTTTTTATTTGGGAAGCTTGCGAGGGTTCTGCAAGACTGACTGATCCAGTTGATACATCAGAAGAAAAGAAAGTGGCTGCAAACGCAAAGGCGCACCACACCTCATGCACCTATATACGCACGCATACACGCACGCGCGCGCGCGCGCGCGCGCACACACACACACACACACACACACACACACACACACACACACACACACACACACACACATACACACACGCGCGCGCATATGCACAAACACACAGAGCAACATACACACACACGCGCGCGCGTGCACACACACACACACCCCAAGATACTGATGAGACAGCCGCCTTGGGTGCCTGTGTTCCTATCAGTGTATAACACTGACAGTATTCATATATTTCTCCAGAAAACGCGGTCCAACAAATGAACATGAATAACAGCACACACTCTGGGAGCAGTTGACACCGTATAGTTTTACTGTCATCAGTCAGTATGAGAGAGAGAGAGAGAGAGAGAGAGAGAGAGAGAGAGAGAGAGAGAGAGAGAGAGAGAGAGAGAGAGAATTTCTAGAAGGAAATGAATAAGAACAACGGATTGGAGAAGGAAGAAGAAACCCTACGGGGCATTTCGTATCCATTCCCTGTCGGACGCTTGGCTGCTTTCAGGATAACCTCCCTTGCCAACACAAACACAGTATTGGAGAAACAGCACAGCCCACGGCTATGCCAACTTCCAGGTTAATGTCGTCTGATATAGATTCCTTTTCGGAGAATCTCAGCCAAGAAAATACTTCTACAGTATTTCTAGAACATTCTTTGGGGCATGATACATCTTGAACGCCAGCTGTGTGAATCATCCCATGCGGAACTGATCCGTACGCATTTGCAACATGGAATCCACACGACATCGAGGTCCATTTTCTCTGCCCTAACCCTTTGCATTGCTGCCCAAATCACAGTGACCTATTCTAAAACTTCCAGACACTCGCGCAATGCCTCTTTCCTAGACTGACACATCCAAGAACCTCGTTTTCTGCGTGGCGTTTTTAGTCAGCTACGCTGGTGCAACAGAGAGATTTTTCTTTCAACGCTTGGATGGAATATTTCTCGAACTGGTTAGCCAGTATGAACATTCAATGGGAGAAGTACACACAGTACGAAAGAGAGAGAGAGAGAGAGAGAGAGAGAGAGAGAGAGAGAGAGAGAGAGAGAGAGAGAGAGAGAGAGAGAGAGAGAGAGAGAGAGAGAGAGAGAGAGAGGGGGGGGGAGGGAGGGAGGGCGATGGAGAGAGAGACTGATTTATGAGGTAAATGAATAAGAACATGTAGGCTTTGTCGTCAAATCCTCAGTTGACTGATATACAGTATGCATTATTTCTCTATGTATTTATTGAGAGGGGTCATTCAGTGCCTATCCTCGGCAGGAAAACAAAGCTCTAAGCTTTACACTGCACGCTCTGGGTTACACCAAGTGACTGCACGCCTGGGTAGAGCCGACTGAAGAGCTGCCTGTTTACTGCTAATCACTTGTTTCCCGTGTCAGTCGCTCAGTCTTTCAACCATTCCTTCGATTTGACGCGGAGAATGCATGCCGTATGTATACGTGTGATCCCTACCAACGGCCGAACTGGCTTTCTCTTTGGGAGTTTGATGATGGGGTTTTATGTGTGCGCAAAAATGTTCAGCGTGCGTTCACTCATGGGAACTCTCGGTTGATAGTTTCATTAGGACTTTTAGGGAAATGGATTCTGAACCAACGTGAACTCCGAAGGAAAATATCCCCATGCGCCGAAATGGCCCGGCAGACATTCGAACCCGGAACCCCCACTATCAGCAGGTTTACGAGTCCGGCACCCTGCCAACTGAGCTATTCTGACCTCCATTAATATGCACACACACACACACACACACACACACACCACACACACACAACACACACACACACACACACACACAGAGAGAGAGAGAGAGAGAGAGAGAGAGAGAGAGAGAGAGAGAGAGAGAGAGACAGACAGACAGACAGACAGAGAGAGACAGACAGAGAGAATTTGTTTCAGGAATTCATAAAACATGAACATGTAGTCTTTATCAGGGAACTTTCAATTAATGTGTGTATAGTAGACAAACAAATACAGAGAGAGAGAGAGAGAGAGAGAGAGAGAGAGAGAGAGAGAGAGAGAGAGAGGCGAGGAGGGGTAGGGGAGGGGGACGGGGCTGTAGATGGAGACAGACAAAGACACAATCGTGTTAAGTAAATACAGCTATACAAAATTTAAATAATGACAATGAATTAGATGTCTGTCTTCAAACTGTTTTCATACACCTCCAAGCTAGGACCGGAGTGCACTTCCGAATTTTTTCACAGACCCTGGCTGTGTCACTGACAGTGGTGACAGTTCTCCATAGACCCTGGCTGTGTCACTGACAGTGGTGACAGTTCTCCATAGACCCTGGCTGTGTCACTGACGGTGGTGACAGTTCTCCATAGACCCTGGCTGTGTCACTGACGGTGGTGACAGTTCTCCATAGACCCTGGCTGTGTCACTGACAGTGGTGACAGTTCTCCATAGACCCTGGTTGTATCACTGACAATGGTGACAGTTCTCCACAGACCCTGGCTGTGTCACTGACAGTGGTGACAGTTCTCCACAGACCCTGGCTGTGTCACTGACAGTGGTGACAGTTCTCTATAGACCCTGGCTGTATCACTGGCTGTGGTGACAATTCTCCACAAACATGGGTTTGTCACCAACTGTCAGTGACGACAATTCTCCACAGACATGGGTTTGTCACCAACTGTCAGTGATGACAATTTTCCACAGACATGGTTTGTCACTAACTGTCAGTGACGACAAATTTTCCACAGACATGGGTTTGTCACTAACTGTCAGTGACGACAATTTTCCACAGACATGGGTTTGTCATGAACTGTCAGTGACGACAATTTTCCACAGACATGGGTTTGTCATGAACTGTTAGTGATGACAATTCTCCACAGGTGCTGTAGTTTTGTCATTAACTGTCACTGATAACAACTCTCCATAGAAATGGCTTCGTCACTGACCATCAGTGGTGACGATTATGCACAAATACTGGCTTGTCACTAACTGTCAGTGGTGACAATTATCCATAGACAGTGGCTTTATCGCTTACTGCCAGTGATGACAGTTCTCCTTAGATATGGCTTTGTCACTGTCATTGATGACAATCCCCCACGGACATGGTTTAGTCACTAACTGTTAGTGGTGACAATCCCCCACAGACATGGTTTATCACTAACTGTTAGTGGTGACAATTCTTCACCGACAGTGGCTTTGTCACTGTCAGTGATGACAATTCTCCACAGATACTGGCTTTGTCATTGTCAGTGATGACACTTATCCACAGACACTGGCTCTCTCACTAACTGTTAGCGATGACAATGCTCCATACAGATAGTGGCTTTGTCACTGACTGTCAGTGATGACAATTATCCACAGATACTCGCTTTTCCACAAATTGTTAGTGACCACAATTCTCCACAGACATGGCTTTGTCACTTATCGTTATTGTCGACAATTCTCCACAGACAGTGGCTTTGTCACTAATTGTTAATGATAACAATTATCCACAGATACTGGCTTTCTCACTAACTGTTAGCGATGACAATTATTCACAGATATTGGCTTTGTCACAAACTGTTAGTGATGACAATTTTTCATCAATACTGGCTTTGTAACTGACAGTGATGACAATCATCCGCAGATAGGGGTTGGGTCACTGTCAGTGATGACACTTGTCCAAAGATACAGGCTTCGTCACTATCTATTAGTGATGACAATTACCCATATGTGCTGGTCTTGTCACTAACTGTCAGTGATGACAATTCTCCACAGACCTGGCACTGCCACTAACAGTGATGACAATTCTGCACAGACATGGCTTTGTCACTAACTGTCGTGATTGACAATTCTCAACAGAACTTTGCTATGTCACTGCATACGATGACAATTCTGCACAGGTCATGGCTTTTCTACTGTCAAGGCACCACCGATGTCTGTCTTCACCCTCAATGTTACATATTCCCCTCTATTCCTCGAAATAGACCTCCCCCCCTCAATAGGCCTGATGTGACCAGTTCGTCCACGAAGCTCTTTTCTACGCCATGGAGAATCCCTCGAAGGCTCTGGTTATCAAGTCAATGCGTCGAACTTTGTATCAATTTTCGTGAAATATTGTATCAATATTCGCGCACACTGTATCAATAGTCGTCAGGTACTGCATCAATGTTTGTATGACATTGTATCAAACTTCGTTAGATACTGAATCGATGGTCGCCAGACATTGTATCACTGTTTGCCAGACCCATCAAATACCATCAGACGCTGTAAAACTGTTCGTCAATGATAGTATCCATATTTGTCAGATACTGCATCAATGTCTGTCAGATACTGTATACATGTTTATCCTTTATCATCGTTCGTCAGAGATGGTATCAATATCCATGACATTTATCAATGTTCGTCAGATGTTGTTCCAATACCCAGACACTGTGTTAATGTTAGTAAAAACATTGTATGAATGATACAGACGGCGTTTTGGCAAATACGGTAGTCACTACCAGTGAGCAGAACGTGGGCCAACACGCCCACTTCTCTTCCCTGCTGGCCCCTCCCATCAAGTTCTTGCCGGAGACAGACAATCAGTGAGTGTCTGCCAACCCGAGGCAGTTTTTACATGCTCAGACTCCCGACGAGGAAGTGTCCATGGTCCAAGTGCAGACCCACACACGAGTGGATTCAGTGTTCATACCTTTACAGATAACAAGAGTCGTCGCGACACACATTTCGGGTACCAGACAACATCAACATAAAACACACTGCGCCTGTTTAGCATGTGGCTCAACACTTTAATCATAGACAGCAAGGCGGGTACAGACAAAGGCAAAAGACGGATGCACAACAACACAGGCCAACACAGAAACCAATAGATGCAGGTCTTAAGGTGGCAACGATGCTTATAGCGGATTGGTGGCGGTGGCGGTGAAGTGGTTGTGAACATGCAATGAAAACAGCATCCACCATCATCGGCCTGATCCTTGTCACTAACGTTGAACACATTGTGATTTTCACAGTGAATCGGAACTTTCGTTGCTCAACATAATGTGGTCTGTTCCTTGGAGGTCTGAGTCTGTTTTAATGCTGAGTCAACACGCTATGAACTGCTGTAACGTATGCAAGCTCTGTGTCCATTACAACTTCCCACATCTTTCAAGCACTTTATGATTCATCTCAGAGGGATCATAGTTATGAGAGACTGGGAATCACAACACTAGAAACAGTCATGCACCCAAGACTGGGGCTGACATCAAAGAGCACCCTGCGAGCAGACACTGTGGCCAGCGATCGTCACCTGGACATGGTGGGCTGGAAGTGAAGTGACGTCATCGGTGAAACAGGTCATGGGATGACCGTTGGTCTTGCTGACATAGGGGCCAGGCACCCGCAGGAGATCTGGACAACCAGTCCCATCTTTGTGACGCCTCTTCTGATCCATCAGCGGGGTGTCCATAGTGGGATGATGCTGAGCCATGGCACCAAAACCCTCTACCGCTACCACCATCTACTCCCTCACTTCCAGCGTAACTGTTTAAACCATTCAGTTCAAAGTTGTTGCTGTTGACACTACCACGTCGCCCTGGATCAATGGACAGACTGAAGGTGCGAGTTATGCGCCGCAGTTCGTCATGGTCGAAGAGGCAGCTGCAGAAAAGGCTCCAAAATTCGTTCCGGAACTTCTTGCCGAAGAAGTAGTACGGTACAATGTTGATGGCTGAGTTGAGGATCACCAAAAAGTTGGCCACCTCGTTCAGAGTAAAGTCTGCCCGTGAGATCTGCTCCACGGGCTTGAAGGCGTAAATCATCCGTGAGACCAGGGCTGGGCCCTGGCAGATGAGGAAGATGATGATGACACCGATGAGCATGATCGTGGTGTCGTTGCGATGTTTCTCGCGGGCGTTGAGCTCCTTGCCCTTCTGACGAGACATGTGCACAGCGTGGATGAGGAAGGCGTTCAGGACCACCAGGGTCAGGAAGGGCAAGCCACACACACAGATCAGGTACATCCAGGAGTGCACGATCTCCCGGAAGATCTCGTTCTTCCCGATCTCTGTTAACTCAATGACGTAAATCACTTCCGTTGAATTCATGAGGGACAGCTCATACTTCTGAGTGGAGTACTCCAGGAACTTGGGGATGCAGAAGAAAATGCCAGCGATGTAGAGAGCCAGCACCACCTTCCGGGCCCGACTACGGCGACACATGGTCTCCGCCCTGAAGGGATGGCAGATCATGATGTAACGGTCCACCGTGAAGCCAAGGGTCAGCCAGATGGAGGTCACTTGGAATACGATGGCCGTAGGATGGACGAAGAAGGGGAAGTAGAGGCTGTAAGTGTGCTCCAGAGTACCGGTGGCGTCATGCGTCTTGACATCCTTCATGACCAGCAGCAGGGTGAAGACAAGCACCAGGGAATCACACACGGCCAGCGGTCAGGTAGGTATGTGTAGGTGGACGATCTGAAGGAACGGCGGGTCAGCACAGCCACTGACAAACCATTGGCCACCAGGCCCAGGGAGCAGACCACCATCCCCCCTATCCCCATCAAGTAGTAGAGGAACTTCTGCTGGTAAACACTGTCCAGGTGGCTGTAGGCACCAGAGCCCGTAGCCAGGTCATCGTCATACAACTCCTCTGTCCAGTTCATGTCCAACGTCCATGTCTTCATGTCTTCCATCTTCACCATTGTTTGAGACATGCACCTGCACAGCGCATCCGGTCCCAAGACACTGCAGTATCTGGTTACATGTTAAATGTAGACTGAAAGGAGGAAAAAACTATGCAAAACCGCGGTATGTTAAATCGTTCTTTAGCTCTTTTCTCTAGTTTCCTTCATCAGATGCTGTTCAGTGTGTCAGAAAATCCATAGGACGAGGAGTTGAAGACCACACTCTAGAGCCGTGAAATAACTTATGAATGTGTCAGTACTTTGTGCGAGTCCTTTAGGAAGCGAGGTGAGTCGATATTCAGCTCCTGGTCAGGACAACACAGTTCCACACAGTTCAGCTTTCAACGCAATTTAAGTACAGCACCACAGCTAACTGACATTTAACTCGTTTCTGGCAGGTCGGCAATTTATGACCTCCACGTTTTTGTTACAGTCTGGCACAGTATACAGCTCACCTTTGCCAAAGTGACATAATCGTAGTATGCTCGGTGTTAGGAACAGACACTACTTTCTCACGTTGACTACAAGGGTGTAACCCATACAAACAACAATATCATACCATTGCCCATTCTATCACATGATTTCTTAAACTGGCAGCCAGCTTGTCTTGTCCAATATTTGCCATTGCAGCATACACGTGTGCTGCTGCAGCTCTAAGAGTCCCCAACTTGTACACACTGAAATGTCCTCCGAAGGGCGAAGCAAATGTTCATGTCAGTCCCCGTCAGCCCCTGCCTCGTGGACTTCATTAGTTACTGGCTCTCTCCTTTCTTTCCTCCTCCAACGGGGGTCACAGAGGTGTGAAGATACTCGCATCAGTCAGCCATGACCGCGCACAGCAGAACGTCCACGTGTCACTGATAGGCCGGCCAAGCGTCTGCAGCAAGGGGGGGTCGGGAAAGTCTGCAGAGCCAGGAGCAATCCACTCTTGCCTTTGAGGGGCGACCTTCAGTTCTAACAAGTTCTCAGAATCCAGGACATGTGGATGCCTCAGAACGCAGGTGATGCAGTCTGCTCAGGCCGACAGCCAGGGCCCGCTATGGGGACGGTCAAGGTCACTGTGAAGACACCACTCCCCCACACTGGCAGCGCACAGCTGAGACAGTAGACGACATAACTTGGGGGGGGGGGGGGAGAGGGGGTGGCTTATGAGGAAAGGATGGGACAGGGTAGGAGAGGGGAAGGGAAGCAGCAGAAGAGAGGAGGGGGGGGGGGGGGGGGGGGGTGTTGGCAGAGGCGTGTTACGTCACCGTGTTGTCGCACGTGCACACCCCTGTGATGGATGTCCGCACCACTGGCCGTCTCCCTGCACATACAGAGCAACAGACAGCACATCAACTAACACTGCCAGTCAGTGCCGGTACTCTCACTCACTCTCTCTCTCTCTCTCTCTCTCTCTCTCTCTCTCTCTCTCTCTCACACACACAACACACACACACACACACACACACACACACACATACACACACACGCAAATACGCACACAACCACACACATATACTCATATAACCACACACACACACACACACACACACACACACACACACACACACACGGACGCGTGCACACACTTAAACCCAATATATGTAAACTTGCATGGATATAAGAAGGCCATAATAGAATCATGTACGTGCCCATTTTGGTTGAAACGGAGTTTTTTTGTCTTAATAAATAGTGTTGTTACTACTTTGTATTCATAGATCCTCCGTGGATTCTTGTGAAAATCAGAGTCTGAGTCTCAATTGCACACACACACACACACACACACACACACACACACACACACACACACACACACACACACACAGAGGAGTGAGGGCTGGATCTAAAAAAGCTGAAAAAACATTCTTCAACCCTCAATAAAGATAATGTTGACTTTACTTCACACACACACACACACACACACACACACACACACACACACACACACACACACACACACATATACACGCGCGCGCGCGCGCTTGTGCGCTTGCGCCTGCGCGCACAAATCACACACAGGAACACACACGAGAGAGCGAGAGAGAGACGGGGGGAGGGGGGGGAGGGAGGGAGGGGGGAGAGAAGCGTGGAGGGGGGCGGCTGAGAAAGGAGGGCACTGACGTAATGAGGCGAGTAGTAGTAGTAGAGAGAGAGAGAGAGAGAGAGAGAAGAGAGAGAGAGAGAGAGAGAGAGAGAGAGAGAGAGAGCGAGAGAGAGAGAGAGAGAGAGAGAGCGAGAGAGAGAGAGCAAGAGAGTGAGAGAGAGATTTTCAATACGGAGAGCAGGGCGGAATACAAGCGGAAGAAGCAGAGAAGAACGGAGGGGGCGGGGAGAAGAAATAAGTGGTGGGGTGGGCTATGAGGGAGAGGAGAGGGTTTCAGGGCTCCGTTCGGTTTTTCTTCTGTTTGTTTCTTCAGAAAACGATTTGTCAAAATAAAAAAAAAAGTTTTTCTTTTGCAGTTGTTCAAAAAAAAAATTACATGTCTGTTTTGTGTCGTGTATGAAAAGTAGTAAAGTTTTTCTTTCTCTGTCTGTCTGTCTGTCTGTCTCTGTCTCTCTCTCTCTCTCACTTTTTTTTTTTTTTTACAACACCTAAAAATCAAATGTCTGATCTGCATTGCGCGCACACACACACAAAAATAATTCACGTTTCTGTTTTGCATCGTGCATGTAAAATAACGAACTTGTTTTGAACTGTGCATACAAAGTTTACACGTTTGATTTCGTGCTGTGAATCCAAAAGCGCTACTTTATACGTTGCTGTGTTCCTTTTGGGCGTTTTTTTTTCTTTCTGCCTTTTTCAGCAAAAAAAAAAAAAAAAAAAAAAAAAAAAAAAAAAAGTGCTGCATATTATGTTCCCCTTTTATTTATGATAATGCACTCCACTCAGCTTTCAGTCTTCTAGGGCAAAACACCAGGGTATGTTGCCTGCAGCAGTAATGGCTGATTGTGATTTGATTGATCACCTTACTGGGTGTCCATGGCTCCCGTGTCATTGATCACCTGACCTGGTGTCCATGACTACCGTATTTTGATCACCTGACTGGGTTTCCAGGACCACCGTGTCTTTGATCACCTGACTGTCTCCATGACCACTGTGTCTTTGATCACCTGACTGTCTCCATGACTACTGTGTCTTTGATCACCTGACTGTCTCCATGACTACTGTGTCTTTGATCACCTGACTGTCTCCATGACTACTGTGTCTTTGATCACCTGACTGGGTATCCATGACTACTGTGTCTTTGATCACCTGACTGTCTCCATGACTACTGTGTCTTTGATCACCTGACTGCCTCCATGACTACCGTGTCTTTGATCACCTGACTAGGTATCCATGACTACCGTGTCTTTGATCACCTGACTGGGTATCCAGGACCACCGTGTCTTTGATCACCTGACTGGGTATCCATGACTACCGTGTCTTTGATCACCTGACTGGGTATCCATGACTACTGTGTCTTTGATCACCTGACTGGGTATCCATGACTACTGTGTCTTTGATCACCTGACTGGGTATCCATGACTACTGTGTCTTTGATCACCTGACTGTCTCCATGACTACTGTGTCTTTGATCACCTGACCGGGTATCCATGACTACTGTGTCTTTGATCCTTTTTCTGATAGCAGTTCTCTGCAGTCATGGCCGCTTGGGCTGTCTGTGTGTATTGATGATAGGACACGCACCGGTGCCTTCCATGCTTTTCCAGCCTTTATGGTCGGCACCGGCGACAGCAGCACCACTAAACCACTCAGACGGAACCCGCCGTTGCCTGTCAGCGTGGGCGACACCAGCAGCACAAACACACTCAGTCAGCTGGAACGTTCCTTCACTTCGCTTACAACGGCGTCCCATGACAACTTTCCCAAAAAAACTGAAAAGTAAGTCAAGTCCACTCCCTGGCTGGTAGGGTCCCCAGTCCTCTCACACTTGTTCGTGCCACAGTGTCATAGAATGATCACACACACACACACACACACACACACACACACACACACACACACACACACACACACACACACACACACTCACACTCTCTCTCTCTCTTTCTCTCTCTCTCTCTCACACACACACGCGCACACATGCACGCACACGCACACATGCACGCACACATAAAAACAAAAAGTACCATACTTCATGCCAAAGCGAGGCCAAAGGCTGCCATGTTAGGACAGACATGGCGTGTGAATGTGGATGCAGATATGGTCAATTTAGAGGCTGAGGATATCTATGAAACGATTTTAAAAGTCCAGATTGATAGTATACCTGAGCACTCTGAGGTCACTAACCACACACCTGTACTCTGCTACAAACAATCTGTGAATAACTCTCAGCAGAAGACAGTTAATCACATTTTGTATGTTGAAGGCATGTTAAATAAGCAGCATCACCTACACAGCTAAACAGAAGAGGGAACTCAGTGTGGCCGTTCAATCCTTCAGTCTAGGATGACTGGGAATATCTGAAATCCAAGAAATGGACTTACAGATCTAAATGCTTTTGTGGTTAGCCACCGGGAACATCAAATGCTCTTGGAAGCTGGATGCTTCTTTCGTCTCACGTAGTTCCCCTTGCCAGGGAAGGTAGTTACGGCCCCTTGATCATTTCCATACTGAAGTAAGCAACGGCTTTAGTCTGACATGCGCTACTCCGCGTAAACAGACTGGGTCAATGGCATTCGGCAGCTGCCACCCAAGACATACAGACATCAAGAACATGTCCGGAAAGATAGTTTGTAACACATGCCTGACTGAGGTTCGCTTGAGGCCAACTACGATGAGTGAAATATAATAAAATGATAAAAACATCAGGTATCATTAACAGAAATGAAAAGACATAACGAGAAGTAACACTTTGTGTCTTCAGACTCATGCAGAAAAGTCAAATCCGATTCATAATAATTTATATCATTATGACATCAAAAAAAAAAAAAAAAAAAAAAAAAAAGAGGAAAAAAGGTGTAGAGGAATAGTAGTAGAGGCTGGAACAAGGGGTGGGGTGAGGTGGAGGTCGGGAGAATGAAGAAAGGGCGATACAATGCCCATCAGAAAGCGTTCATTACACACAGAGAGTTGCACACACAGGAACACTGATCAATAGGCCACACCGTGTGAACATCGTAAAACACTTAGCCAGAAGGGTAAGCTACCAGCACAGACTGGATAACATCAAAGAGACGGTGAAAAAACTGAGATTAACAGAGGATAACTCGTACAAACG
>JADBJO010006718.1:0-25000 GCA_016801955.1 Conus betulinus | reverse complement strand
TTTTTACCCCCCCCACCCCCACCCCCGGCCCTCTCACGCACTTATGTTGTTTGTGTTCCCTTAAGGAAATTCATAAAATGCAGCTCCGCTCCACTGCCGCACAGGCTGTCGTGGGAATCCACGTCAACAGGTGGGCTCTCCGTGCTACACAGGCCAGTTCGGTTCCCCGGCTTCAGGCCTTGGACACACCCCCCACCAATGATCATCCACCAGTGAGTTCTCTGACAAGTATCTCGGGATGCTGACTTGGACACATGCACAATATACTGAGTTTCTGCCATTGTTGATCTTCCGGAGGGAAGAGGGGATGGAAGGGGGGGGGGGAGAGAGAGAGAGAGAGAGAGAGAGAGAGAGAGAGAGAGAGAGAGAGAGAGAGAGAGAGAGAGAGAGAGAGAGAGAGAGAGAGAGAGAGAGGGGGGGGGGGGGGAGGGGAGGTGAGGAACAGGAAGGAATCAGACCATGTTGTGTGCAGGCAAGCATGCAGACAGAGGAACGGGCCCAGTGGAGGCGTCCATCAACTGCCGCTCTAGGAGTCAGGGATTAAAGGTACTGAGAGCAAGGAGTGAAAGGGGAGAGAACCGGGCATTCAGTGCACGGCACACGCTGTCAGTCAACATGGGGACTCTCTCCAGCAGTGTGAACGTCCGACCATCTCCAGCAATGTGAATGAATGTGTGATTCTTTCCAGCAGTGCGTGTAGGGCCATGAATCTCCAGCAGTGACGTGAGTGAGTGCCCAATGCTCTCCAGCAGTGTGAGTGAATGCATAACTCTCTCCAGCTGTGTGACGAGTAAGCATGTAAATCTCTTCAACAGTTTGAGTGAATGTGCGACTCTCTACAACAGTTTGAGTAAATATATCACTCTTTCCAGCTGTGAGTGGGAGCATGTGACTCTCTGGCCTGTGAGCGAACACGTGACTCTCTCCAGTAGTATGAGTGAAGATGTGGCTACCCAGCAGTATAAGTGAGCACGTGACTCTCTCCAACGACTGATCGAACCTGTAACTCTCCCCAGCAGTGTTAGTGTGTGTTAAGTCCTCGGCTGTGTAAGTAAACGTGTGATTCTCTCCCAGAGTGTTAGCAGTGCTTTGAATGAATGCGCGGCTCTCTCCGGCAGCGGGAATAGCGGCTCTTTCCGACAGTGGGAGCGAAGCTGTGACCCTCCCCAACAGTGTGAATGTCAGCCTCTCTTCAGCAGTGTGAACGTCTGACTTCCAGCAGCATGGAGATGTGACTCTCCAGCGGCGTGATTGTAAGGCTCTGTCCAGCACTGTGAGAACATGCGTAGCTTTCTCCACCACTGTGAATGTGTTTTCGCCAGTAGTGCAAAAGCATGTGCGATTCTCTTTAGCAGTGTGAATGTCTGACTCTCCAGCAGTGTGAATATGCAACTCACCAGCGGTGTGAATATGCAACTCACCAGCGGTGTGAATAAGCGACTCACCAGCGGTGTGAGTGAATATGTGAAATCCTCAGCAGTATAAGTGCATGTTTCAATGTCATCAGCAGTAAGAGTGTATGGGTGACTCTCTCTCTAGCAATGTGAATATGACTTTTTTCCAACAGTGTAAGTAAATACGTGACTCCTTCTCCAGCATTGCAAGTGAATGCGTGGCTCTCTCTCCAGCACCGCAAATGAATGCGTGAACCTCTCCAACAATGTGAGCAACTGAGCGACGTTCTCCCAAGCCATCCACCAGAAGCAGTGCAGGGAAAAGGGGGAAGGCAGGACAGGCAGACAGAGAGGGACAGACAACACTGCTGAGTGGAGCCTCGCCCACAACAGCCAGGAAAGGAGACAGCTGGAGCAGCGGCCATCACGGCAGCATCCCCACGGCCCTGCCGGGCTCCGGGACATACCCATGGAGCAGCCGTCACTGATCCCTCCTTCCCCGTTTGACAGGCACACATAGTTCACATCCCTGCACGTGAAACTCGCCCACCGGTTTCCAGGCACCATCCCTACCCCCCCTTAATCCCTTCTTCACCTCCCCCTCCCCTCTCCCTCTCCTCCACTTCTCCCCTGCTGAGGACAAGACATTCCAGAGAGTCGGTGGTGCCAGTACCAGGAATAGTAGGAAACGTGGGGGTAGGGGTGTAAGTGTGGGGACAGGGGGGGGGGGGGGGGGGGGGGCAGAGGACAGAACGTGCAGCCAGGCTCTCTCTCTCCTGGCCAATTACTAGCGGTGCCGGATCTGTCACTGACCCAATCCTCCCCAGACAAGGGCCGCCAGAACAGCGGTGTGAAAATGATCTTGTGCGGTAATCACCCGGTTCTTGATCAGACCTTCCTTGATCGGATTGCGCCCCCTCTGCCCACTGACCCAGCTGACGGACGACTATTGTCCTGGGAGAGGAGCCGGCCACCAATCACGGCTGATTTATTGTTCGCCCACAAACCACGTGGAGATTCTCATACAATTGATACATCGATCCGGGCCTTGGGTCGAATTCTTCACCTCTCTCCTTCTCCCTCAGATGGGCGGCAGAGGAGAAGGAAAGAGACTGGAGGGGAAGCGGGATGGGGGAGTTATTTTCTATTTTCTATTTTTTATTTTTTTTTAGAGAGAAATGGGAGGTCGGGGGGAAGGACGTAAAAAGAGAAGGCTGGGGGGGGGGGGGGGGGGGATGTGAGTCCAGAATAGGGGTCATCTGTCTGTATCATGCACAGGTACCATTATTTGTGTGTCTTCATTATGCTCAGATTACGTCATCTGTCTGTCTTCACGATGCACAGGCAACATAATCTGTTTTTTTTTTGTTAGGCATCTGTCTTTCTTTATAATGCGCAGGTAACGTAATCTGTCTTTACTATGCATATGTAACGTCAAGTGCATGTTTTCATCATCAACAGGTAACGTCACCTGTCTTCATTATGCACATGTAACTTCATATGTCTTCATTTTGCAAAGATAACGTCACGTGTCTTCATTAGCAGTTCATCTGTCAGTCTTTAATGTATACTAATTAATTCACCTACATTATAAACAGGTAACTTCAGCTGTAATTTCATTATGCATACCTAACTTCGTATGTCTTCATGATGCACGTGTAACATTATGTGTCTTCAATAAGCACAAGTAATATCTTCTGTCGGACGTCATATTGCTCAGATAATGTCCTCTGTCTCGATATGTACAGGCCACGCCATAGATTTTATAAGCACAAACGTTTTCTGTACAGAAAATTTTTTGACAGAATAACGCTTGTAAAGTAAATGTTTCACAAAATAGTGTGTGCATACCAATTACTTGACAAGATTACGTCTGTATACGTTTGATAGGATGACTTCTGTACAGTAAATGTTTGACGGGATAACATACGTAAATGTTTGACAGGATAACGTCTGAACGTGAATGTTTGACAGGATAACGTCTGAATGTAAATGACAGAATAACGTTTGTACATACATGTTTGACAAGATAACGTCTGTGCGTAAATGTTTGAGAAGATAACGTCTGTACAGTAAATGTCTGACAGGATAACGTCTGTTCGCAAATGTTTGACTAGATAACATCTGTACAGTAAATATTTGACAGGATGACGTCTGTACAGTAAATTTTGACACGATAACGTCTGCAAAGTATATGTTTCAAAAGATAACATCTATAAGGTGTTTGACAAGATAATGCATGTGTAGTAAACGCTTGAAAATATTATATACAGTAAATGTTTGACAGGGTAACGCCCATATAGTAATGTTTGACAGGACGTTGTGTGCAAAGGTTTGAGAGGACGATGTCTGCAGTGTAAATATTGAACCAGATAACGTCTGAAGTATAATGTTTGACAGGACAGCCTTTGTACGTCAATATTTGACAGGATGCAGTTAATGTTTGACAACGTCCGCACAGTCACAGTTGGCTGCAAAACTTCTGCAGTGTAACTGTTCGACAATATATGTCCGTACATGAATTACAGACAGGTAACGTCTATAGAGATAACGACTGACAGGATGACGTCTGAAGTGTAAGTACTTGACTAGTAGATAACGTCTGAAAAATAAATGGTAGGCAGGATAAGCCTGGGGCTAAATGTTGAACAGGATACTGTCCGTAAATATTCGACAGCACGACGTCTGTGTTGATAATGTTTGGAAATATGACGTCTGCACGGTTAATGCCCATCACGATAATGTCTGTGCAGTAAACGTTTGAGAGAATGAGGTCTGTGCAGTAATCTGGGACAGAAGAATGTCTGTGCAGTAATGTGTGACAGAAGAATGTCTGTGCAGAAATGTGTGACAGAATAATGCTTGTGCAGTGATGTGTGACAGAAGGTCTGTGCAGTAATGTGTGACAGAATAATGCTTGTGCAGTGATGTGTGACAGAAGAATGCCTGTGCAGTAATGTGTGACAGAATAATGCTTGTGCAGTGATGTGTGACAGAAGAATGCCTGTGCAGTAATGTGTGACAGAATAATGCTTGTGTAGTGATGTGTGACAGAAGAATGTCTATGCAGTAATGTGTGACAGAATAATGCTTGTGCAGTGATTTGTTACATAAGAATGTCTGTGCAGTAATGTGTGACAGAATAATGTATGCAGCAATGTGTGACAGAATAATGCTTGTGCAGTGATGTGTGACAGAAGAATGCCTGTGCAGTAATGTGGGACAGAATATTTTCGTAGTGATGTCAGGCAGAATAATGCTTGTGCAGTGATGTGTGACAGAATAATGTCTGTGCAGTAATGTGTGACAGGATAACAACTGTACAGTAAATAGTTGGCAAAGCAAAGATGTCGAGTATCATCTAACTCGCCAGACGAAATTTGTATAATGAATGTTTAGCAAACAGCGTCTGCATAGTACGTGTTTGGGAGGCCAATTTTATCATGGAGTGAACACCGTGATTGAGTAAGATGGTGACCGCTTGCTGTGTTATACCAGCAGAGGGCAAGACACGTGCAGCACTCTACTGCTCATCCCATGACATACTCAAGCCTTAGAGGCTTCAAGTCAGCACGCTCCATTAACACATTAATCCACAAGCCCCTCCCCCCCCCCCACACACACACCCCTCCTCCCACCCATCCTCCCGCCGTCTCTTCCTCTAATTCTTGTTTTTCTAGCTGATCCTGGCTTTCCTCTGTTCTGTGACGGCACGGTGCAGACAAGTCATTCATTTCACCCTCAATGAAATTTCATACTCTCTGTCCCCCTCCCCCTCCTCTCTCTTTCTCTCCTTCCCTCCTGCTTTTTCATTTCTTCTTCAAACAGTTTTCTGTCTTTTTTTTCTTCATCTTCTTAACGTATCTTGTGGGGGCATGGAGTACAGGAACTTTCAGCTTGCCCGTTTTACCTGCAAAACATTTTTTTGTCTGCTCTCTCTCTCTCGCTCGCTCTCTTTCTGACCTCTTTGCTTGACAACATGCAGGCGCGTCTGTGTCCGCTTGCGTCTTTGCCATCCTACACGTAATCGCCATTTTGTCTGGCATCTTGGACCTCGAACGTCCTGCACACTATTTTGGGAACCTTGTCCTATGTTATCCACACCTTGACCTTCACATCGTCACGGCCCTCTGACATCCACATCATCCTTCATGTTACTGTCATCATCATTGTCAAGTTCCTGTCATCATCATCGTTACCTCTACCCTGTTGTGAATTATCATATCATCAACGTCAACTGCCTTATCCTTCATATTGCTATCACTATCAATGCTCTGAAACAGTAACTGGTAGAGGGTAAGTGACAGACGACTGGACAGTCAGTGTGCCCAGTGATGGACAACAGGGTAGACGGGCCGTTAAAGACACTGAACAATCAGGGAGCTCTATATCCCTCTGTACGTAGTCTTGGACAACCGGGTGGTGGGGCCGTGACAGACATTGGACAATCAGGGAGCTCTACAGCTTTCTGTACTTAGTCATGGACAAGAGAGAAGAGAAACTGTAACCCACCCAGTCTTCGATGTTGTCCTTCCAATTCTCCACTCCTGTCTCTCTCTCTTTCTGTAGGATCGCCTTCGACAAGGAATTATGGTGACATCTTCCACTGCACTCTGTAGGATGACACAGACAGGGTACCATGGAGACATCCCTACTGAACGCAGCAGGAAGGTCTTGGACAGGGAATTATGGTGAGATCATCCACAGTTCCCTGTAGGGTGGCCTTGATCAGGGAAAGATGGTGACACTGTACCATCCACGATAATCTTGGATAAGAAGTCCTTGTCCACTGTCATCTGTAGTACGATCTTGGACAGGGGATCATGGTGACATCCTCCGACTCGTTGGGAGTCCAGGCATTCACTCCTCTGGTGGTAGGGGTTCTGGGGAAGCACCGGGGCTGGACTAGACATTCACACCTCAATGCGGCATTCCGCTTCCGTCAAACGGCGGTGGACGGTTGAACAAGACCTGCAAGAAAGGCCTCTCCAGTGCAGGCATCCTTGGTGGCCCTTCCTGGGGACCCCCAGATTTCGTAAAAGTGTGTCAAGGGCGTGACCCCCACTCACCTTTCAAGTTTAAGAAGAGAGCACCTGGCTGTGTGCGCAGACGGGGGTGGAGGGGGGGGGGGGGGGGGTCTGTTTTGTAATTTTTTTCCCGAACAGTTTTCAAAATCGAACAATAAGCTCTTTATCGTTCAACAGCAGAACAAGTGGAATGAAAAATGGAGAAGCACACACACATGCGCACACGCACGCACGTACGCACACATGCATGTATGCACACGCCAGCGCGCGCGCACTCCTTTTGTATACATTTGTTAAGTGTGGAAGGGAACAGACGATAAGAAAGAGTCGACCTCAAAGCCGTACTTTGTTGCTGTCATCGTGTTGTTGTTGGTATTGCTGTTGTCGTTGTCCTTCTGCTTTTAAGGTGTATACAGCTGGGATGGTAACATAACTTCAGCCCTGATACGGTCACTGTCTGGGTCGGTCCCAAAGCATCATCACTGGGTCTCCTCCTCCTCTTCCTTCAGCTCTCACACAAATCGCCATAAATTGCTGCATTATACGAAAACGACCAAACTGGAAAGATCAATCTTGGTCAAGTCTCCCCCCAATCCATCATGTATCAATAACTAATCGCACGTGGTCAAATCGATTCCCGAATCATCTATTCACGTGGTGGCAACTCCCCCCCTTCCCCTCCTTTCCCCTTCCTCCTTCCACCTCAATCATCAGCACAATCCATCAGCCTGTGTCATAGTCACCGCGGTGACCTTCTCTCTCGCGCTAAATACTCCTCCCTCTTTCCCATATCCTTTCCCATATAAATGCTCCCTTCTCCCTCACATAATAGCGTTAGTCGGCGGAGGCGGCAGAAGTGAGCACAGAGAGATAATGACAGTCAGTACAACGACAAGTCACTGTGAGCTAAAGTAAGTACAATGATAAGTCACAGTGAGCTATAGTCAGTACAACGGTAAGTCACTGTGAACTATAGTCAGTACAACGACAAGTCACTGTGAGCTACAGTAAGTACAATGATAAGTCACAGTGAGCTATAGTCAGTACAACGGTAAGTCACTGTGAACTATAGTCAGTACAACGACAAGTCACTGTGAGCTACAGTCAGTACAACGAGAAGTCACTGTGAACTACAGTCAGTACAACGAGAAGTCACTGTGAGCTACAGTCGGCACAGGAAGTCAATGTAAACTACAGACAGTACGATGATAAGTCACTGTGAGCTACAGTCAGTACAACGAGAAGTCACTGTGAGCTATAGTCAGTACAACGAGAAGTCACTGTGAACTACAGTCGGCACAGGAAGTCAATGTAAACTACAGACAGTACGATGATAAGTCACTGTGAGCTACGATCAGTGCAACAAGTGGGGAGGGAAAACCATGGGACCTTGTTTGTATAACGTAGCCGAAAGACTGATCTCCGTATCATCCTCTCTGCACGGAAAAAGTTTTACCGTTGGCTAAGATCAATCTCTTACCTTCAGTCCAACATCAAGAGTGCTGTAATGCCTAAATGACGTAAACAACGTCACCACGTGAGCAAAATTTAAACTTGAACCTTGCAGCTCATAATGACGCCGTCCGCCCCGCTCCCCCCCCTCTCCCCCCCAACCTACCTCTCCCTCATAAAAGCGGTTGCCTCTGTTATTCTTGTACGACGACCACCATCATGTTACTGACGAAACAGATCTTTTTCAACGGTAATGAGAAAAGGAAGAGGTTTTGAAATAACTTTTAAAACAGTCTATTGACGTCTCTGGCTTGACTTGTGTGGCAACTGCAGCAGGAAAGAGCTAACTACACAGATGAGTCCACCGGTCAATCTGTGGCAGTCAGCATAGGACCGAAACAGCAAACTCACTTACTTTAATGATGGTTTACTTCTCTTACTTCATCCATTAGTTCTGTTGTGTTACTTCACCTAGTCCCTTCTTTGCTATTTCTTTACCCAGCTCCTCCATCACCAGTGCAGCCGCCTCCTCCATCCCCGCCACCCTTGCTTCCCCCCCCCCTCCCAATACCGCTCACCCCCTCTTCTGGCTTCTTTTCTTCCCTTTCTGCACGTACCACCGGTCAAGATGCAGCAGCCTGGGCCTGACTTTGACGTCAGCTGTTACGTCATGGCACTTGCACCAGGAAAAAGACTGACTACAAATCACTCTACCCAATTGTTCGTTTCTCATTTTTCTTGAAGGTACTCAGACTCTGAGTGAATGAAAAATGTCGTTTTTGCATATTGCAAGGGTATCCCTCAGTTTTCATCAGCACACTAAAGTGGAAAGTTGCTGTGGTGAGGGGTGTGTGTGTGTGTGTGTGTGTGTGTGTGTGTGTGTGTGCATGCGTGGGTGCATATGCATGTGTGTGTGTGTGTGTGTGTGTGTGTGTGTGTGAGAGAGAGAGAGAGAGAGAGAGAGAGAGAGAGAGAGAGAGAGGAGAGTGTTACGTGTTGAGTGAATAGGAGTAGCAGACATAGGGGAGCGGGTTGTAGAGGGGCCTCTGAAAAGGTGAATATACTATTTCATGAAAAACGATGTTGGTTGGCGTCATTAGTCTATGTAACAAGGATGCAAAAGTAAGCCAAACAAGCATCAATCAGCATTACCTTTCTTAATAATAAAAAAAGCAGTAAATGGGTATCTGATTCTCAAAGTATTCACTAAGCATCAACATTATGAGATTTCTGTTCGCTACGTCTTCACATTCTATAATTGTTGCTCCCTAACTGTTCACATCCTTTGATCATTGTTCTCTATGCATTCACACTTTGTGTTGATATTTCTTTAGGCGTTCACACTCCACGATAATTGTTCTCTACTTACTCACTTTTCTGTGATAACTGTTTTCTGCATATTAACATTCTCTGGCTACTGTTTTTCTACGATTCACATTCTGTAATGATTGTCCTCTATGTGTTTACAACCTCTGATTGTTCTCTACGTTTTCATACTCCATGATTATTCATCTCTTAAGTATTCATGTTCTATGATTACCGTAGTCTACGCGTTCTCATTCTTTGAGCATTGTTCCATAGGTTCAGACCGTCTGATAATTAATCTCTGGGCGTTCGTATCTTTGATGATTGTTTCTTTAGTGTTCACATCCTCTGATTATTCTTTTCTACATGTTCAAACCCTTTGACAATTCTGTACACGTTCACATAATCCGATTATTGTTCCCTCGGCATCCACTTTCTAGGATGTTTTTAAAGTTTTCAACCCTTTTGATAATAACCGTCTACGTCTTCACATCATTTGATTATCGTTCTAAAGTGTTCACACCAATTATCGCTCTTTAAGTGTTCACCCACTTTGGTTATTGTCCTTTCGTGTTCACACCCTCTGATGATTATTCTCTATGTGTTCACACTCTCTGATGATTGTTGTCTATGTGTTCACACCCTCTGATGATTATTCTCTATGTGTTCACACTCTCTGATGATTGTTGTCTATGTGTTCACACCCTCTGATGATTATTCTCTATGTGTTCACACTCTCTGATGATTGTTGTCTCTGTGTTCACACCCTCTGATGATTGTTCTCTATGTGTTCACACTCTCTGATGATTGTTGTCTAAGTGCTCACGTCTCTTGATGGTTGTTCCCTCCCTATTTACATTCCATGACTCCTGTTCGTTTCTCATTCTGTGGTTTCTGTTCTGTAATATTTACATTTTATGATTATTGTTCTCTGCGTTTAACATTCTAAGACCGTTGTTCTTTATGTAGTCACATTTAGGATAACTGTTCAGTAACTCTTTATATTCTATTATTACAGCTTTCTAAGTGTTCACATCCTTTTGAATTTGTTCTTTAAGGACACACACATTCTGTGTATATATCTCTATTCCTGCTCACATTCTATGTTATTGCTCTTCACGTATTCACACTCTATGATTATTGTTCACACCATTTTAAATTTCTACTCTAAGTATTCACATTCTGTAGAGATATTTCTCTCCCTATTAACATTCTGTGTTATTGTTCTTACGTATTCATATTCAATGATTACTGTTCTCTACGTATCCATATTCTTTTATTATTGGTATCAATGTGTTCACAGTCCATGATCGTTATTCTCTACGTGTTCACATATTTTGCATACTGTTGCTATCCAAGTTTTTCAGACCCAATGATGATTATTCTCTATACATTCACATTCTTTTATTACTGTTCTCTACGTGTTCACATTCTATTATTATTCTTCTGTACGCATTTCACATTTCATCATCTTTATTCTCAATGTACCCACATTCTACTACGATTGTTCTCTCAATATTCTCTACGTTTTCATATCCTTTGGTTCTGTAAACGCTCACACCATTCGACAATGTGTCTAACCTGTAAGTATTGTTCTCTACGTGTTCATATTCTCTGAATATTTTACTCTACTGTTCTCTGTGTCTTCACATCGTTAGAGTACAGTTCTCGTATGTGCACACATCCTTAACCCCTTTTACGAAAGTGCTCTACACGTTCATACCTTTTGATTCTTGTTTTCTGTGTGTTCACGTTTTCCGATTATTGTTTTCAACGTGTTCACATTCTTTGATCATGATTATCTGCGTGTTCACACCCTTCCACGCACATGACCTATCCTCATCTGCATGTGATATGTCCAGCTGCGTGTGGTATAACTCTGTCAGTTCATAGCGGAAATCCTACAGCAATGGTTTTTTGTGTGTAAGGACAAGCCATAACACATTCACTACACTTTCAAAGGCCAAGCTGCTTCCCTAGCCCGATCCACTTCCCCAAGAACCACCATCACCATACACATCCTCCCCTCCCCTTCACGCTTCCTCCCCCCCCTCCCCCCTCCCCCCGTCAAAACGCTTGGCCAACACAAAACTCAAACCAGCTTTTCAACCAAATCAGACTGGATCGTATCAAAGAGATCCCTACGGATGGAAGACACACACACACACACACACACCACGCTCTTCCTATAATCACGGGCCTTTCCCCACACGAAGATACTCCAGCAAAGTGGGAGAAGACATCAAAGTGGGAGGAAAGACCCAATACGCCAACTGAGTCCCCGTCGGGCAAGCCCTTAACCCACCCGCTGGGCATGGAGGCAGAAAGTCATTGGCTGCCGCCAACATCTTGGCAGGTCACCAGTCTCCATGCAAACAGTTCGGCAAAAACGTATTATCTTCTCTTCCCCACAGAGCTCTTTTTTCCCCCCTCACCCACGTTCCCTTTTCCTTCGGTGATTCTGCCGCTGATGATGGGGGACTATGCCACTTTTCGCGTGCTCTGACGTGTGGAATCCCTTTCACCTCAGCCAGTGACGACAGGGTCACGCTGTTCACAGGCCACGTCGTTTGTCTCCATCATGGGGATTCTGAACAAGGAAGGCGGCTGTGTTCTCTACATACTCGTCATGGAGAAAAGCAGGTTATCCGAGGAACAGACCTACGTCATCCTCTTTTCTGTGGTAGTACTGGCCTCTCACTACCAGCCTCACCACACTGGAGGCTTTCCCTCTATACCAACCTCACCACACTGACAGACGACCTCTCTATACCAACCTCACCACACTGACAGACTTTCCTCTCTATACCAACCTCACCACACTGACAGACTTTTCTCTCTATACCAACCTCACCACACTGACAGACTTTCCTCTCTATACAAAACTCACACTGACAGACCTTCCTCTCTATACCAACCTCACCACACTGACAGGGACAAACTTTCCTCTCTATACCAACCTCACCACACTGACAGGCTTTGCTCTCTATACCAACCTCACCACACTGACAAAGGTGTTCCTCTCTGTACCAACCTCACCACACTGACAAGAGGATTTCCTCTCTGTGTTAACCTCACCACACTGACAAAGGCATTCCTCTCTATACCAACCTCACCACATTGACAGAGGCTTTCCTCTCTATACCAACCTCACCACACTGACAGAGGCATTCCTCTCTGTGTTAACCTCACCACACCACAGACAGAGGCTTTCCTCTCAATACCAATCTCACCACACACTGACAGAGGCTTTCCTCTCTATACCAACCTCACCACACTGACAGAGGCTTTCCTCTCTATACCAACCTCACCACACTGACAGAGGCTTTCCTCTCTATACCAACCTCACCACACTGACAGAGGCTTTCCTCTCTATACCAACCTCACCACACTGACAGAGGCTTCCTCCTCTCTATACCAACCTCACCACACTGACAGAGGCATTCCTCTCTATACCAACCTCACCACACTGACAGAGGCTTTCCTCTCTATACCAACCTCACCACACTGACAGAGGCTTTCCTCTCTATACCAACCTCACCACACTGACAAAGGTCTTCCTCTCTGTACCAACCTCACCACACTGACAGAGGATTTCCTCTCTGTGTTAACCTCACCACACTGACAGAGGATTTTCTCTCTATACCAACCTCACCACACTGACACGAGGCATTCCTCTCTATACCAACCTCACCACACTGACAGAGGCATTCCTCTCTATAACAACCTCACCACACTGACAGAGGCTTTTCTCTCTGTACCAACCTCACCACACTGACAGAGGCATTCCTCTCTATACCAACCTCACCACATTGACAGAGGCATTCCTCTCTATACCAACCTCACCACACTGACAGAGGATTTCTCTCTGTGTTAACCCTCACCACACTGACAGAGGATTTCCTCTCTGTGTTAACCTCACCACAATGGCAGAGGCTTTCTTCTCTTTACTAACCTCACCACAATGACAGAGGCTTTCTTCTCTTTGCCAACCTCACCACAATGGCAGAGGCTTTCTTCTCTTTACTAACCTCACCACAATGGCAGAGGCTTTCTTCTCTTTGCCACCCTCATCACAATGGCAGAGGCTTTCTTCTCTTTGCCACCTCATCACAATGGCAGAGGCTTTCTTCTCTTTGCCAACCTCACCACAATGGCAGAGGCTTTCTTCTCTTTACTAACCTCACCACAATGGCAGAGGCTTTCTTCTCTTTGCCAACCTCACCACAATTGCAGAGGCTTTTCTCTTTGCCAACCTCACCACAATGGCAGAGGCGTTCACACAGCCCCTATCCCAGACTTTTGTCATCCAGTGCATCCACTCATGTTGGTTTCATACTGACTCTCCCATCTCCCCCCTCTTCCACCCTCCAATCGATACTGCAATCTGCTCCAATCAAAACGCTACATCGGTCATACTGCTCTCCAACTTCACCCCCACCCCGTCCATCTCCCATATAGCAGTCCGTTCCTATCAAGACGCTGTGCCAATCATACCGCTTTCCGACCACCCCCACCCGGCCCCCAACCCCCCCCCCCCCCCCCCCGCCAGCTGTTACAGTGGTTTATTTTCCTGTTAAGATTCTGTCTATCCTACTGCCATTGACTTCAAACTATCCAATACTGCAGAGTTTGCTATCAAGATGCTTTCTAGCATACTGCCCTTTGACTTCACTGCATCTAACAATTGCACAGCGTTGCTATCAAGATGCTGTCTATCCTACTTCCCTTTGAGTTCATCCCATCTGGTACTGCACAATATTACTATGAAAATGCTGTCTACCCTACTGCCGTTTCACTTTACCTATCTATCCATCCATCCATCCATCCATCCATCCATCCATCCATCTATCTATCCATCCATCCATCTATCTATCTATCTATCTATCTATCTATCTATCTATCTATCTATCTATCTATCTATCTATCTATCTATCTATCTATCGAGAGAGAGAGAGAGAGAGAGAGAGAGAGAGAATTCTAATAGCTGGCAACCTTTTCACATCCTCTCTTCATGGTGACCACAGGATCAGTGGTCAGAGTCCCTCCCACTGTCCTCCTGAGAGTTCGTGTTTGAACGATAGGCACTCTGACTATTCAGAACTAACGCCAGGGTGTAAGAAAGCGAGAGAGAGCGAGAGCGAGAGAGAAGAGAGACAGCGAGAGAGAGAGAGAGAGAGAGAGAGAGAGAGAGAGAGAGAGAGAGAGAGAGAGAGACAGACAGACAGACAGACAGAGAGCGACAGGGGAGGGAGGATGGAGGGTGACGGGCAAGAAGGTGTGAGTGGGGTGGGGTGCCAACAGGGAGACAGCAGGAAGGAGGTGTCCAATGACAGTCCAGGACGGACGCGGACTTCCCTCTGCGGTTCCCTCCCCCAGGCCGCCCCCTTTTCCCCTGGCGGCCCATGACAGACAGCAGGAAGGGGAGCGGACTGCAGTCCGCGGTGATGTCCGGCACCTGTCCCTCCGAGCAACACTGACTTCCACAAACCGTCGCCGTCTCAGACACCTTCTCGTACACTTTAAGTTCGCAACTCCTCTTACTTCTTGCTCCTACCAATGTTGACAACAGGTTACCACACTTTCTCACAGTTCTGGCTTGTCCGCTCTGGTCTTTAAGGCGGAGGCAGGGACGGAGGGACAGTGGAAGGGAAAACTGTGGCATGTACGTCATCTGCTTTATGCCCTGTCCTCTTTTCTACTAACAGCGACACTTCCATTCATGTCCTACTGCTCAGCAGACTGGGGACAATATAAACAGAGCTGAAGGACATAACAGTAAAGAGGTGCTTTAAATCCGGAGTTGGGGGTGTGTTCTGTGGTGCCGTTCTCCGTGTTACTGGTATTTTACCACACACCGGAGCTTCAGAGAGCAAATAATGGTACCTAGGCAGACGGCAGTGTTCGCCGGTGGCATTCTTGGCCAGTCGGTCAAAGACCTCGCTGCCTTCCACCACCAGTCTCACTGGCAATCGCCGTCATGCATTGTGAAAACCACACACCGATGTCAGAGCGTTATACCGCTCATGATTCACGCCTCAACCTCGAGAACTGAAAGAGAACTGTACACCATCAGAATGTCATTAGGTGTGATGGATCCTCTTCTAGGGGCTGAATAGGTGCGCTAAGATTACCTGCCTGTACAGACAAATCGATAACATGATGTGTGGTCTGAGGAGGGCGCGTTCTTGCAGATAGGCAGACCACGCCGTAGTCTACTTTGCAGTCCTCAATACATATGTCTTCGCGGAGCAGCGACAATCTTGGAACACGTCAATACATATGTAGAGGTATGGTGATGATGAACTGATGTCACAATGTTGAGGAGCATTAAGGTGAAAGTGGACTGTATGAGATTGTTGTTTCCATGGGGATCTCTGGAAAGCCCTTGAAAACCAGAACCTGTCAATGTCAATGTGCACAATCTGAAGTCAGGAACAATGGCATTTTCACGAAAACCAGGACGATTCAATGTCAACGTGTGCAGCTTGTCGTCTGGAACAACGAACTTTTCCATGAAAATCAGGACTGTTCATTGTCAATGTGTGCAGTCTGTAGTTAGAAACAATCATGTTTTTTTTTTCAAGAAAATCAGGACTATTCCATGTCAACGTGTATAGTCTGTAGTTAAAAACAATCATGTTTTTTTTTCTCAAGAAAATCATGACTATCTCATGTCAACGTGTATAGTCTGTAGTTAAAAACAAATCATGTTTTTCATGAAAATCAGGACTACTCAATGTCAGTGCATGGAGTTTGTAGTTAGAAGCAATCATGTTTTTTCGTGACAATCAGGATTATTCAATGTCAACGTGTACAGTTGTAGTTAGGAACATTCATATTTACCACGAAAATCGGGAGTATTCAATATAACAATGTGTACATTTTGTAGTCGGGAACAATCACGGATTTCATGGCAATCAGGATCACTGACAGACATGTGTGCATTCTGTCATTCGGAACAATGAAGTTTTCCACAAGAGGCCTCCTCTGTGCGCAGTTGTTTAGCATTTTCCTTCAACTGTGGAGTAGGAATCAAATTCAAAACATCACCACCGTTCCACCACATTCACAAAACCAGCGCGGCCTAGTTTGGAGAAAAACTTGGACCTAACCTGAAAAAAAAGATTGAACAAAATGCTGCGAAAAGGCGTGGCTTCGCTGTGGCTGGGCACACAGCGCCGCATCGATGAAAGCTGCTGCGCTAGCTGTTTCTTAAAGTAAGTTGTAACCTGAACCTTAAACTTCAGTTTCAACGATCCCAGTCAGGTCGTGTGTCTTGCTCTCCGTTGCTCTCTCTTTTGCCTGCCTGTCTCAAAAAGCATGGAGCACAAAAACTGGTTGTGTTTCACTTCTTTAGCTTGCGGATCTCAGAATCCGTCTTCTGCACCCCCTGCTTTTACATATCTTCTCCGCAACTCGCATTACCCTTTTTGCCTGATACATGAAGTTTAATATTCTTCTGTATGTCACCCAAACCCCCTTCCTTCCCATGGCTAATACATGATTTCTTGTGAAAATATTCTTCTTTACGTTACCCGAATCCTTGCGTTCCTATGGCTGGTATATGGCATTTGATATTCTTTACCTTATACCAAACACTGCCTTCCTCTGCATGACATACGGCGTTTTGATTTTCCTTTGATAAACAAAAAACAAACCCTATTCCTTCCTCTAGGTATGATTATTTTTATATTCCCTCGAAAAAAAACCGTCCACCTCTGCGCCATGTACGATTTCCCCTTCAAAATCCAACCCCTTCCTACCCCTGGCTAACAACAGCGATTGAAAAAAAAACATCCCACTTTAAAACATCTTCCTTCTCCTACCTGATAAATGACTTAATATTCCCCTGAAAGAAAACGGGGGAAATACACCCCTCCTTCTTTAGCCCAATATGACTTGACGCTCCTCTTTTAAAACACCCCCCTTCCTTCTTCTGGCTTTTAATATCCCCCTAAAAAAACCATTTTCTTCCTTCCTTTGCCCGATATTTACGTGTTGAATATTCCCATGTAAAAAGCACACATCTCCTTCCACTGTTCGATGCATGTCCTTTTAATATCCCCCTTTGAAACGCACCCTTCCCTCTGGTGCCCGATATATTACTTTATGACATGATCCTTTCAAAATACCCCCTTCCTTTCAGTGCCTGAAATATGACTTTCTAACGTTACCCTTTAAAAATACCCCCTTCCTTCTGCAGCCGACATCTGACTTTTTATGTTCCCTTTTAAACACTCTTCTTCTTCCTCCTGTGACCGAACAGAATTTCACAATACCCGCCTTGAAAAAACGCAGTTGTGTCCCCCCCCCCCCCCCCCCCCACCTTTCCCGCCATCCCTCTGTCACCAAAAATAGCCAGCCCCCCTGCGGCCTCTCAGAACGAACGGGTCTTAGCCCTCGTTTGTTCACTTCTGGAAACATGTCAACGGTCTCACTCTTGATCTGCACAGCACGGCGTTTTCTGACTTTGCCATATTTCTGCCAGTCCGCGCACACACACACACGCACGCACGCACGCACGCACGCACGCACGCACGCACACACACACACACACACACACACACACACACAAACAAGAACATGAATTTTTTCTGAGACATTTGCCTGTAATTAAAAACAAAGGGTACCAGTCAATTAACTATATGCCTTCTGAGTCATTCGTACCATAGCGTTCAAATACTTCGGCTGTTTTGGATGATCCCTGGTGTCTTTAGCCAAGGTATGACAACAATAACAACAACAACATTTCCTGGTAATCCAAGACACATAGTACCAGTCATCAACCGAATCTTTCCTGAGTCACTTGGTTGTAATCAAAAACAAACAATGTTAATCAGTCAATGTCTTTAGAGTCATTTCCTCGTAATTCAAGACAGACAGTGCTGTAAATCGCCATTTCAAAGTAATCCCAGACAGTTTTGTCAGTCATCTGAATGTTTTCCGTCAGACTTCAAAGTAACCCCAGACAGTGCTGTCAAATCATCTGAATGTTTTCGAGTCATTTCACAGTAATTCAATACAGTTTTGTCAATCATCTGAATGTTTTCCGAGTCATTTCATAGTAATTCAAGACAGTTTTGTCAGTCATCTAAATGTTTTCCGAGTCATTTCATAGTAATTTCAAGACAGTTTTGTCAGTCATCTGAATGTTTTCCGAGTCATTTCATAGTAATTCAAGACAGTTTTGTCAGTCATCTGAATGTTTTCCGAGTCATTTCATAGTAATTCAAGACAGTTTTGTGTCAGTCATCTGAATGTTTTCCGAGTCATTTCATAGTAATTCAATACTCAGTCATCTGAATGTTTTCCGAGTCATTTCATAGTAATTCAAGACAGTTTTGTCAGTCATCTGAATGTTTTCCGAGTCATTTCATAGTCATTCAAGACAGTTTTGTCAATCATCTGAATGTTTTCCGAGTCATTTCATAGTCATTCAAGACAGTTTTGTCAATCATCTGAATGTTTTCCAGTCATTTCATAGTCATTCAAGACAGTTTTGTCAATCATCTGAATGTTTTCCGAGTCATTTCATAGTCATTCAAGACAGTTTTGTCAATCATCTGAATGTTTTCCGAGTCATTTCATAGTCATTCAAGACAGTTTTGTCAATCATCTGAATGTTTTCCGAGTCATTTCATAGTCAATTCAAGACAGTTTTGTCAATCATCTGAATGTTTTCCGAGTCATTTCATAGTCATTCAAGACAGTTTTGTCAATCATCTGAATGTTTTCCAGTCATTTCATAGTCATTCAAGACAGTTTTGTCAATCATCTGAATGTTTTCCGAGTCATTTCATAGTAATTCAAGACAGTTTTGTCAATCATCTGAATGTTTTCCGAGTCATTTCATAGTAATTCAAGACAGTTTTGTCAATCATCTGAATGTTTTCCGAGTCATTTCATAGTAATTCAAGACAGTTTTGTCAGTCATCTGAATGTTTTTCCGAGTCATTCATTGTAATCCAAGGGAGTACAAACCAACAAAATCAATGTTTCTAGGGTCACTCGCCGTAACCCAAAGACTGCGATACTAATCAAACAATCAGCTGATTTCGGAGTCATTTCCCTAACATGGACGACAGTATGATTCAATGAACTGAAAGATGTCCCAATCATTTCCTTCGATTTAAAGAATGAGAATGCTAGTCAATCTGCTAGATGTTTTTGAGTCATTTGCCTGTAAACAAAGATGGGGCAATCCTGGTCAATCAACTGAATACTTTTTGGATCAGTTCCCTGCAGCGAAGGGCACAGAGAGGCAAAACAAAACAAAAACAAAACAAAACAAAACAAAACAAAACAAAACAAAACAACACAAAACAAAACAACAAAACCTTTCCATACGTTTTCTTGCCTCCCCGTTTTCTTGCGGGGAAGTGTGCAGAGCCATGTATTGAGTGAGGTTCTGCCAGTCAACAGGGGCATCTTGTATCAGATGAACTTATGACTGTCACGTTGTCTTGACTGGCATCACTAGGCTGTGTGACTTTCTGTCATGGCATCATTAGGTTGTGTGAAGTTCCGTCTGACAGTCAACACGAGAAAGAAAAATGATACACCCGAAGGTGCGGGTGGGGCCCAGAGAGGTAATGTGCTCAACTGCCGAACAAACCAGCTAGGGGCAATCCTGCACCACCCTTGGAAGCCTGCACTGTGTTCACATAGGGTGCAGGCATACAAAGGGCATTCCATTACGACGTCAAGGGACATAACTGCTCCCTGGCAGATGCCAGTGTGAAATGGCCACTGGATGTGACGCAACAGAACTTCTACCGGAGCGTTCCCACGGCTGTCCCAGCCCATATTTCATTACTGCAGAGCCCACCGGCGGAGAAAAGGCCACTGTCGAGCAACTGCCGTGTGCTTCACGCAGCCTCACTCGTTGCTGTTCCGCTGACAGTTGAAGAGAGTACAACTCTAGACACGGCCAAGCTTTCGCCATGAGGTCTTACATGCCCTCTGAAACAAATCCCGGGTCACAGTCTCTCTCGCTGTCAACAAGACTTCCCCTGTGGTCGGTGGGTCTTTCTCACCGTCCCTGGGCCTTTCCCCAGAGCAGGCCAAAAGGCAGACAACAAAAAGATACTTCCGAAGGAGAGGGTGGGACCCAGAAAACTTTTATCCTTAATTGCCGAACAAATCAGCTGGGAGCAACCCTGCACCACCTGTGTGAAATGCAGGCATGACTGTGTCCTGTTGTCTTAAGTAGCTTCATCAGGATGCGCTACAATCTGTCAGGGGCATCTTGTGTGAAATGCAGTCATTATGTGTCAAATTGTCGCGATTGGCAACGTTAGTTTTTTTTTTCTGATTTTAAACGGCGACACTGCTTTAAATTTGCTTCGAAAATCTTGGGTTTAAAGATTCTCGGGGGAAAGATTGACAGGACGGGATGGGGGAGTGGAGGCATATGATGTGATGTGATGTTTGTGTGTATGCACGTGCGCACTTGCATGCATGCATGATAGCTTGCGCGCGCGCGCGCGCGTGTGTGTTGCAGATGGGGGCAATGCGAAATAGAGCAGTGTGAGGATTTACAAGGCTTTTCCCTGTGAACTCTGATTCTGTCATGAAGAAGCAATGCCGCAAACGGACGTGGGCTCGCGTTTGTTTATCACATGCAGAATGTTTATGCTGCTGATTACTTTTCACATCACTGCACGTGTTTGGTGTTTGTTGTTTGTGGGCAAACGAATTCAGAGCACGCATGCGCCTTCAACAGCACGAGACAGAAGCAAGTGAGCGAGCGAGCGAGAGAGAGACAGAGACAGAGAGAGAGAGAAACAGAGACAGACTGACAGACAAAAGGGAGAGAAAGAGAGAGAGATACAGGCAGAGACAGACAGACAGACAGACAGACAAACACAGACAGAGAGAGAGAGAGAGAGAGACAGACAGACAGACAGACAGACAGACAGACAGATGGACAGATGGACAGGTGGGGTGGAGAAAGAGAGAGGAAAGGAGAAAGAGAGAACAAATGAATCAATGAGTGACAGCAAGGCAATTAGGAGCAATGTTTCAGCCACACGTGACCGTCATCACGGCGACACTGACGTCATGAAAAAGAAGATCTCAGCCAACCAATCAACGTTCTTTGTCAAAAACTGAAATCACAGCCAGCACCTCCTCCTCTACAGACTAAAGCACCGAACCAACAAACGCAGTTCTTTGTATAGAAACTTCAATGACAAGGCGAAATACGAAGTACTTTTCTGAAAGTTGAAATTGGGAATTAAAAGTACATCTTCATTTCTTTGATGATTCCCCAGCCATCAATCAACATTTGTGTGTGTGTGTGTGTGTGTGTGTGTGTGTGTGTGTGTGTGTGTGTGTGTGTGTGTGTGTGTGTGTGTGTGTGTGTGTGTGTGTGTGTGTGTGTGTGTGTGTGTGTGTGTGTGTGTGTGTGTGTGTGTGTGTGTGTGTGTGTGTGTGTGTGTGTGTGTGTGAGAGAGAGAGAGAGAGAGAGAGAGAGAGAGAGAGAGAGATTCTGCTAAGGGTCAGTAACGGAAAGGGCGGGCTGTACACGCGTGGAAAGGGACTGGCAAGGAAATCGCGGACTCTGACAAGCAAGAATGCTTGCCAGGTTGCACAGAAGACATGTCCAGATAATTCGCTTTTTTCCCCCCTACTAAAGCGCAGTGGTGGAAAGGGGCGGGTCGCACGTTGCGGGAAAAGAGGAAGGTGAGGAAATGACAGACTCTGACAAGCAAGAACACTCGCAAAGGGAACAAGAAAACACGGCCAGATAATTCGCTGGTCGTATGGCAGAATGGCGCGAAACACAGCCACACTCGATGACACGTCTACACAACTTTCACGTGCATGCACTGTTTGATTTCAACTAATCAACTACCAAGAGCTGAGGACCATGCTTTCCGCAATCTCTCTCTCCTTACAACCGGTGACTCTTGATTTTCAGTTTGGTTCGCCAGCACAGTTTTACACTTCCAAAGCACCCCGTGTTATTAGCATGTAAAATCTCTAGTCAGTCTACACCCCCACACAGTCGCTGTCACAGGGTCGACTGTGTGTTGCACAGAAATGATGGCTGTCTCCTTAATCTCAACTGTCGTGGACCACTCCGTATACCATGATCATTAGTGTGTGACAAGCTCGGTGAACCTCACCAAACCTCCCCGTGCATACAGGGAGGTTGCAGCCTGTCCTACGTGGATACAGACGCCTTAACGCTGATCCCTGTCTCATCCCCTTCCTGAGCCCACTGCTAATCAGCTGTCCACTGTCCTGCGCGCCTGATCCAGAGCTGTTGGAAGCGAAGCGGGAGAGGAGGAGAGCTGAGAGGCTTTGGGCATGCCACTGCTTTGACTGTTAAAGGGCACATTTTCCAGGCGGCTGAAATTGCGTCATTGACAATGTTGAGAATGCAAAGTCTATGTTCCTTTTCGTACAAAAAAAAAATCCCTGCATGCAGCACAGCAAAACAGTTACTTACTGCAACAAATAATCTACTTGAAAAAGTAAACAGCGCTCTTCTTCCTGCAGTATTCTTTGTGCGTGAATTTCCTCAGAATTTCAGACTCCTTTACTGGTAAAGCATCGTTTATTCATGAGAAACTTGACTCTGTTGTTCAGCCATTATCACCTGCTGCACAAGGTTTGTTCCACCATTTCCACCTGCTACAGAACGTATCTTCCACCATTTGCACCTGCTACAGAACGTATCTTCCACCATTTCCACCTGCTACAGAACGTATCTTCCACCATTTGCACCTGCCGAGGAACGTATTTTCCACCATTTCCACCTGCTACAGAACGAATCTTCCACATTTCCACCTGCTACAGAACGAATCTTCCACCATTTCCACCTGCTACAGAACGAATTCTTCCACCATTTTCCACCTGCTACAGAACGAATCTTCCACCATTTCCACCTGCTACAGAACGTATCTTCCACCATTTGCACCTGCTGCGGAACGTATCTTCCACCATTTCCACCTGCTAGGAAAGTTGCTTCCATCATTTTCACCAGCTGCGGAACGTGTCTTCCACCAAGTTCACCTGCTACAGTACGTGAGTGAAGTGGTCTTGCTTGGCATTATTCTGAGCCGGTCACAGTGGAGTTTGTGCACAAGGCGTGTCTGAGCTCTGGTCTGAAATCACGTGAGCTTGACTCTTATTTCGTTCTCGCTGCTGTTCGATTGTCTAGACGTTCTGCTGCTGCATATGACCCACGTTTATCAGTTCTTTCTTGTTATCTGGTTGTTTTCCTGAAATTTTCAAAGCTGCCCTCTCATCAAAAACAAAATCTTATCTGCATCATAATTGTTTGAAAAATGATCGGCATTTCTCAAATTTTTTTTTTTTTTTAAATCAGAACTGTTAGAAAATATTGCACTTTCAGCACTTACCTCAATTAAACCAAAGTCATTTGATTAATTTTTCATCAGTTAGCATACAAACTTGTCCATCATTGCGAAACTGCCCTTTTTTAAGGACAGTGAGCGACTGCTTTGTGGATCCCGTGACGGCAAAATAGGCATTCCTGCTCTTTAGATTTCTCAGCAGCCTTTGACACCACTGGCTTTCTGTGAGAGTGCTCATGCGTACACGCATTTGCGCGCGTGTGTATACACATATATGTGAATATGCCTGGGTATAAAGGCGTACGGGTGGGTGTGTGTGTGTGTGGGGGGGGGGGGGGGGGCGTATTTGCGTGTGCACATTTTATTATTTTTTGGGGGGTAGCTGTCCACAAGAAGACGTTTATTATTGATCAATAATAGCATTATTGATGATAGTACTTACAATGATGATGGTGGTAGTGTAAATCAAAATAATAGTGAGGAATATGATACGAACTGAGAATAACACCCACTACCAACAACAACAATAATGAGAATGGAAAAAAAGTGAGTATGTAAAAAATCGAAAGCATAAATCATTACAACAGTATAAAGATTAGAATTTTTTAAAAAAAAGAGGAAAATACAGTTCAGCCGATCAATGGACAACAGAGACAGCACCACTCTTAACCTCCCCCTCCACCTTCCCTTCATCACAGCACGTGGAACCACGCATTTCCTCCGTCACCACCCCCACCACCCAAAACCACCACCACCACCACCCCAAACAAACACACACGTGCCTGTGGATCGCGCAGAAGACACCCACCTCATTCTCTCCGTCCAACCATCCTTTCTTTCTTTCTTTCTTTCTTTCTCAACAAATGGCGTCTTCTGGTGGCTGCGTCCTACCTCCACCCCCCCCCCCACCACCTCTACCCCCAATTCCCATTATCCCCTACAGCACAATTGTTCACATTTCGATGATAGTATTGTCACTCTGGCCAGATTTCCGCTATTCATTTCAGTGTGTGTGTGTGTGTGTGTGTGTGTGGTGTGTGTGTGTGTGTGTGTGTGTGTGAGTGAGAGAGAGAGAAGAGAGACAGAGAGAGAGAGAGAGAGAGAAAGAGAAGAGAGAGAGCGCGTGTATGTAATGGCCGTGTGTGTATGTGTGTGTGTGTGTGTGTGTGTGTGTGTGTGTGTGTGTGTGTGTGTGTGTGTGTGTGTGTGTGTGTGAGTGTATGTGTGTGTGTGTGTGTGATGGCCAGGTGTGTGTGTGTGTGTGTGTGTGTGTGTGTGTGTGATGGCCAGGTGTGTGTGTGTGTGTGTGTGTGTGTGTGTGTGTGTGTGTGTGTGTGTGTGTGTGTGTGTGTGTGTGAGTGTGTGTGTGTGTGTGTGTGTGTGTGTGTGTGTGTGTGTGTGTGTGTGTGTGTGTGTGTGTGTGTGTGTGTGTGTGTGTGTGTATGTGTGTGTGTGTATGTGTGTGTGTAGTGACTCTGCGCGCGCACGC
>JADBJO010006717.1:115000-128043 GCA_016801955.1 Conus betulinus | reverse complement strand
ACAAGCTGTGTGATCATACTTTATGACACATGTGAAATGTCCTTTTCTTTCTGACTGCCATCGCCTTAAAAGGAGTCCTAACACTTTGACAATCCACCTCACCAGAAAAATGAGTGCTATTTCCCTTTTATGTGCGGAATCGCCCGTTATGTCCCCCCCCTAACAAAACAGAGCATGGAGAAAGCAATGCTCTTATGTAATACCAACACTACTAACACTAGAGTAAGCATATTAGATTAAGAAATTAAAGATGAAAATATGTTTGAGCTGTGACATACCGTCCTTATGTGTAACACCACCAATTGGACGCCCCCCCCTCCCTCCCCTCCGCTCCCCGTTCGGGAAGGGAACGATGGGCTGGGGGTGTGGTGGGGTGGGGTTGGGGGGTGGTGGGGGTGGGTAATACCCATAGCCACAAATGGAAAAGTATTCCCTTAACTAGTGATGGGATTTTTTTTTTTCTCCCTTTCTTTCTTCTCTTTTTTTTTTCTGCTTTGTTCTCGTTTGGTCTTTTTGTTGGAGACCAATACTGGACACGTCATGGTCAAATGAAACTCGCCACCTATGATGTTCATCATGAAATGGTTTCGAATTCTTCTACCATCCCATGCAATGCCGTCCGTCTTTCCCAGGGTAGTTTACTCCCCAGCAAACGAAAGCTCCATGTTTGCTCGTTCTTGTATGTTTATATTCATTTCGTAACCAAGACACCACACACACACACACACACACACACAACACACACCACATACACACACGACAGACACACACACAAGATACAGACACACACACAACACACACACGCGCCGCGCGCGCGCGCGCGAGCGCGCGCACAGCCACACACACACACACCAAACAACACACACACCCTTTGCTTGCTTGCTTGCTTGCTTGCTATTCCTTTATTTGTTCTATGTAAACCACATCGTCCTCTTCTCTTCTTTATGATAATATAGTCTAAAAAACTGTAAACACTATGTTATTTAGACGTCCCTGCATCATCTATATTGTGTGCGAGACGTAAAACAGAATTACCTTTTTCTTGCTTGCTTGCATGCTGACATGCATACAAACCGACACAAGCACGCACAATCACCACTTGCACAAACAGGAAATACAGGCGCGCAGGCGCGGCGCAACAACACACTCACACACACACACGCACACATAGACACACAACACTACACACACACAACACGTCGCGCGCGCACTGAATGCACGAACACCACACACACACACACACACACCACACACACACACACACACACACACGTGCCCGCTGCTGCATGGCATGCACGCACGAACACGACCACACAACACACACACACACACACCACACACACCCCACATCCTCACACACGCACGCAAGCACGCAACGCACACACGCCACACACACCCCACCATGCTCGTTGTATTGTTGTGTATGTGTTTTTCGTGTGTTGTGTTGAAAGGAGAAGAATAAGGTTCCTTCCATTTTGGAATGCCGCAATGGGCACTTAATGCAAACAAGACAATTGAAGGTGTTTAGGGCTAAAGACAAGACTGATTTTTTCTTTTGGAGGTGGGAAGGGTTGACCATGTACTGTTGCATGCACCCGACACCCCGTTTTATTCATATCCTGTATCCACCCCCAGCCCTCCCACCTGAATTCCTCATCTCCCTAGTTGACTAACATTCATCGTATGTACGTGCTTGTGCGTTTCGTGCGTGCGCGCGCGCGTGCGTGTATATTTGTGCATATACTACTTACGCGAGCCAGTACTGCGTACGCTCACCTCTAAACCCTGTCCCTTCGGAAATACAAAATAAAATGACATGAAGAAGTTTGCCGAGGGAATACACCGCGGTAGCTATTCTACTGATAACAATACTTTGTGTAAAGTTTCGGCCAGGGGAATATAAAAATTGCTGTTCTAATGATTACTATACTTTCTGTAAACAGAAAAAAAAAAAAAAAAATTAGCAGAGCGTGGTTTCGATCCACGGACCGTCTGGGTATATGGGCCCAGCACGCCCAACTCCCACTGCGTCCACTCTGCTTCTGTTACAAAGCTGTGTGATCAATACTGATGACATGTGTAAAATTGTTTCCCGTTTCTTTCTGATGCAATCGCTTTTAAAGGAGCGTACACTTTTACATTCTCCGAAAAATAAAACAGCTTATTTCTCTTTTCAAGTTCAGAAGGATTTCTCCCCTTGTCCCCAATACATCGCATGCAGTGATGTATACAACAGACACTGACTAACACAAGGGATAAGCCATATCAAAATTTGGTAAAAAAAAAAAAAAAAAAGAAACACATGTTGATGATCTAGAACATACTTTCCCTTCTCCTGGCTAGTATACAAATAAAATTAGCTTTTTTTTTTGTGCTTTTTTTTTTCCTTTTTTTTTTTTTTTTTGTGTTTCGTGGGGGGCCTGAGGGGGGTGGGGGGGAGTAGGGGGTGGGGTGGGGGGGTGGGGTGGTGGGGACCTGGGCAATGAATTAGCTACACTAACTGAAAAAGTTTTTCCCCCGTTCACAACTATGGGTGGCAGTTTTTCCTTTTTCCCTTCTTTTTTTTTTTTTTTTTCTTTTCTTTTCTTTCTTTATTTTTGTTTTTGTTTTGTTTTGTTTTGTTTTGTTTTGGTTTTTGCTTGTTTTTTTTTCTTTCTTTTTTTTTGATATTTTTTTCTTTTTCGTTAGAGACATATTTTTGGAACACATGGACGGGTAGAGATCAACTCTATGGAACAACATGACGGTAAAAATGATCTCGTGACCTATGCCGTTTCATGACAACCGACTCTTTTCACATTCTAACCTCCCCTCAAGGAGTGCCGTCTCTTCCCGACATTCTTTACACCCCCAACAAACTCCACACTCTATGTTCGCTCGCTATTCCATGTTTACCTGTGGTTTGTTTGTTTGTTCAGTTGTTTTTTTTTTTGGTTTGCGTTTTCGTTTGTTTGTGTCAACACCAAGATGACACACAAAACGCACGCACACACGCATGGCACGCACGCGCACCAACCGTGAGGATACACGCGCGTGCCACGGTCTTGAGCACATATGTTTTGTGTGCGTATGTGCGTGCGTATGTATTTACGTGTGTGTGTGCCGTGCGTAATGTATTTAACGTTGTGTGTGTGTGTGTGTGTGTGTGTGTGTGTATGTTGTGTGGATGGGTGTGGTGTGTGTGTTGTGTGCGGCGCGCCGCGCGCGACGAGGTGCGGTGCGTTTCACGGTGCACGCATGCGTGCGTGTGTGAGTGCGTGTGCATGTGTGTGTGTGTGTGTGGGTGTGTTGTGTGTGTGTGTTTGGTGTGTGTGTGTTGGGTGTGTGTGTGTTTCCGTTTAAAAAAAAAAAAACACCACTCTTCTCACTAGATATTGTTGGTGTCCCTCCTCCTTCCTGCCATTTCCTTCCATATCCTCCCCCGACCCCCTGTTTTTTATACTAAACTTTTTTGTTATATACTGCTTTGAGATCAAGTTCATGTTCACCACAGGCACACCGCGTGAAAAAAAAAAAGGGGGGGGGATGGGGGGGGGGGGGGGAGGGACGAACAGCTTAGATAAAAACGTGTGGATTTACGAGGGGGATAACCCCACACTTAAACTTTCGCTAGAGATTTAAAGGGTAAGTAAGGAGAAAAAAAAAAAAGAAAAAAAACGAAAAAACAAAAAATTAGCAGAGCGTGGTGTTTCGATCCACGGACCTCTGTGTTATGGGGTCCCCGCACGCTTCCACTGCGCCACACCTCTGCTCTTTCGCTTGCGACATGTGGTTTTGTGAACATGACATAGTTGAAATCGCCCGTGTCTCTTCCTGATGCAATCGCCGAAACGGGAGAGTACAATCTTACACACGAGTTATTTATTCCTCCCTTTTTTCCCTCCGTGTGACAGGCTTTCTTCTTCTTCTCTCTTCGTCTTCTGAGGGACTGGCGACTAGAAAGTAACATAGCAAACGAAAAGGTCCGAAGACGATGATATCCTTGGTGATTTTAAACACACTTTTCTCCGACACGGTCTAATTTCAATTACTGTGGGATTTTTTTTTTTTTTTTTTCTGTGGTGCGATTTTTAATTCCATTTCTCAGACAATAAACCATTACAAAATTTTCGAACAACACAGATTGACGTTGGTTGTTTTTGTCTTCCTTTCCTTTTTTTTTTTTTTTCTTATGACACGATCATCAGACGGGCAATTGGACATTCTGTGGTCAAATAAAATAAACTCTCTGACGTTCAGGTCCGCAGTTTGGAGGGTATAATTTCCCCTAATAGACCACGCCATCCCCCCTCGCTCCGACATAGTTTTTTACCGTCTTTTTCCTCTTCACCACCTTCATTCCCAAACCCAATTCAAAACCAATCCCCCCTCCCCCACAACCCCCCCCCCTCCCCTCCCCCCTCTTTTCGCCCCCAACCTGACCTTCCTTCCTTTGTTTTTTCCGCATATCTCCATGTGTCCCGGGCCCTCCCCCTCCCCCCCTCACTCCCACGGCGGGAGGTTCTATTTTTTCAGCCCCGACTCTGTTGTTTTATTTTGTTTGTCCCTCTCTCTGTTCAAGAGTTTTGCAAACAAGCAAAACAAGAGAACAAGGGGACAAAAAGAAGAAAAAAAAAAAAGGGAGAGAAAAAGAAGAAAAGAAAAAAAACTCTGAGGCCGATTTTGAACGAAACTTAGTTTTTTAAAAAAAAAAGAAAAAAACAAAAACTGAAAAAGATAAGAAAGAAAAAAGAAAAGTGAGAACGGGGCCTTGGGGGAAAAAAGTTTGGGTAATGAGTGTGGAGTTGGGTTCCTTTTGGTAAGCTTAAGCAAAACTGTAGAGCCAATTTGGAATCACACTTGCTGGAAAGATATGAAATGTGGCCTTGAACGTATTCTGTCAATTTTTGGCGTTGATGCCTCTGTGTTACGGATGTGGGATCAAACGCCCGGGGCCGTGTTAAAGACCGACCGGAGGTCTGCGATTTCCCTTCAAGCCCTTCACGTTCTTCCAGCTTTTGTTTTGTAAGTCAGCTGCATGATAACTTGAATGTGGGCATTTGTTCAGCTCTGCAATAGAGTGCTAGACGTAAAAAAACCACAATTGAGCAAAACGTGTTTGACTACATGCCGGGGAAAACAAAACACCGATTGCGGCTTCTTCTTTTAAGATTATCACTGTCCAGTGTTGACAACAGCTTAGGATGTGTTTTTCTTTGGCTGATTATCTGTTCCATCTAGTAAGCTAATTTACTTTTTAATAACGTAATATTACAATCATATATCTGCAATGGCAGACAATCTATATCTCTATCTATCTATCTATATCTAGCTATCTATCCTATCTATCGATCTATCTATCTATCTGTATGTCTGTCTGTCTGTCTATCTATCACTTCTATCTAATCCAGTGATCTATTCTCGGGCAACTTCAAGCCTTCCCTCCGCGGCATTTTTCTTCTGGAGCTCCTCCGGGCCCGTCTATCGGCAATTTATCACGCAGCATTTTCTGGCCAACCTTTTATCATAACCTTCCCCTTTTGCTTGCGTAAGGCCGAAGAACTGCTTGGAGCTCCAGCTCATGTAACATCACCAGGTCAGTAGTCTCCTTCCAAACAAAGAAGAAGAAGAAGAAGAAGAAGAAGAAAGACAGCCAAAAAATTAAAAAAAAGAAAAAATGACAACAGAACCAAACAACCATAGCATGACAGCTGTGATAGATACGACAAGCGAAAACAAAACGAATAAACAAGCAAAAAAAAATCCTTACCTTTCCATCTGTGATTCTTATGATTAGAGAATAAGGAAAAAAATAACTAATGATTTACAGAATAAGGGGGGAAAAAAAAAGAAATTAGCAGAGCTTGGTTTTCGATCTCCACTGCGCTACTAACTTCTGCTTTCTGATGCGCAGAGCTGTGTTGATCCTGCATTGATGAAGATTGAGTTGAAATCTGCCCGTTTTCCTTCTTTCTTTCTGATGCCAATCACCTTTGGAAGGGGGAGGGTACGCCCTTCGTCCTTCTACCCACTTCCCCTTGAAAAAAAAACAAAAAAACAAACCACGAGGTTTATTTATTTCCTAATGGTCTGCCAGGACGGAAACAGTTCACTCAGTTAAAAAAGAAGGCTACCTTTACTGTGTGTGCGTAGCTTTCGGCTCCTGGCGCAATCCGGTTGACGTCTTCAGCGCAACTGCTTGCTGGGTTGAGAACTGGAGGTTCAGTGCGCTCCGCTGCCGTGAGCCGACCTCACGACAAATGCGACTGTCCTGGAATGAGGAGTACCCAAGTAACAAACGGATGGCAGGGTTGGTGTCGGCCCCCGGTCATGGTTTAAGGGTGGGGTTGTCCTGGGCGGGCGATGTGGACTCCCTCCTTTAATCTCCCCCTCTGGAAAAGCCATCTTGCTCTTTCTCTGGTCGAGCACCTGCACGTTGTCCTTTGCAAATTGAGCTGTTGGGTTGTGGGCTCAGATGTTCGCCCACATGAAGAGGCACTCACGTTTTTTTGTTTTCGCTTTAGTGCGCTTGTGCAGGTGGCAGTTGCGTTCGGTTCAAACCCAATGTAACGTATATGGCACAGTCCTGGCAGTCTATCTCGTTATACTCACCCCCTGATTTGTTCAACTTTTAGTCTGTTTGTTTTGCGGGTTCCTGGGGTCGACTAATCTTTACTAACCTGCTCTGACCCGGGGTGTTGGTGGCTGCTTGGCGGTGTGCACTGACCTCCCCAACTTGTCCCGATCTTCCCGTGCTGAGAGCTTCAGTGACGCCGCCGGCTGACGTACGAGCTCGATGGCAGACGTGCCCCCCTTCTCCGAAGGGTTTCCTTCTTTGACAGTTCAAGCCATTGGAAGGGTGGTGGGTATGGATTTTCCCCCTCCTTTGCCCCCTGGGATATCCCAGGGCCCCCACTTTCTGGTATCCCGAGATATACTTATAAACATTCGTGACGGCACCTTCTTCTTCCTGATGGTGCTTCCCCTCTTCTTTTCTTCCCTTTAGTTTGGTTTCGGTTGGAGCGCAGATAGTCCTTCGGCCTCGATGTCGCGGTGCAGGGTGCGAATACATGACTCCGCTCGAGTTTTGTTCCAGTGCTGTGTTACTGTCAAATTGCAAAACTACTGGCTCTGTGTGGGTCGGCCTTTCTGTAGATGGAGAAGGCGAGCGCCTGTCTCTCTGTCCCGGTGATTATGCAGGTGTCCAAACATCGGCGCATTGCTGCTGCCAGTCTCTCTTCTCTTCTACCCTCATAGTTGAACTTGATGGTCAGCGGTGTTGGTATTATCTGAAGCGATGGGTTGTGAAGTCCTTCTACCACACTGATCTTTTTGTAGTACAGTCATTGCTGTGTCGATCCATTAAAATAGCAGGCCCCAGTAGCGAGGAAGAACTGTCCTTCAAAAGTAAAGTAGGTGGTGTTGAGGGTAGCAGGATAGCAGATCACCAGATGTGTTCCACTGACAGGTTAGGTGTGCTTGCTGAAGCTGTTGTCATCCTGTAACCTCCCTCTGATGATGTCAATGCTGTCTCTGACAGGGGCACTGGTGAACAGTGCTGTGACGTCATAGGACACCAAAAATCTCATCAGGCTGTGGTACAAACTTTGACAACTTCTTCACCAGGTCCGCACTGTTGGCAATGGAATGTTCCATCTTTCCTACCAAAGGTGTGAGGATGTCTCAATGAAGCGGGCCATCTCATACATCAGGGATTCCCCAGATGCAACAATGGGATCTCTCTTGTGCACTTCAGGCAGTCCATAGAACTTAGGCACATCCGTAGCTGAGGGGTACAGTCTGCAGTACTGCTCTAAAGAGAGTTCTCCTGACTTCTGCAGACCTTGCAGTGATTTGGTCAGGCGTGCAGTATACTTGCTGGTGGGATCTTTGTTCAGCCGTTGGTAGGTCTCTTTGTCTTCTAATAAAATTATGGGCCTTCTCATAGTACTGTCCCTTGGGTAGGATGACTGTGGCACGGCCTTTGTCGGCTGGGAGGATCATCATGGAATCCTTCTTCTTCAGTTCTTGTAGTGCGAGTCTTTCATTCCTAGAAATGTTGGATTTGGGAGGTTTGCTCTGTTTAAAACCCATTTATGCCTAGCGTCCCTATAGTGGGACGCTATAGTTATTTGCCCTTTATTGGCTTAATGTTAAAGATAAGGCAACTAAACTGTGATTATTAGTTACAGGGAAGCACCTTCTATAATTCTAATATACCACAAGCGCTATCTCTTCCTTGCAATGTACTTCCGGTTGTCGGCCATTTGTGATGAACCACATGGTTGAAAACAGTCAAGATGGATCAAAGCAGAGAAGGTAAGTCAATATCTCTTTTGTCAAACACATTTTTTAATGATATTATTGAAGTAAATGTGATACGTAGGATATAAACTAAAACCATGTGCGATGATATAAGCTTATTGTTTATAATTGGGTAAAATTTGTTGCGTTTTATGGGCGTTCCACTATAGGGACGCTAGGCACGAGTGGGTACAGGTTTTTCATTTCATGCTAGTGACAGTTTTTTGTGTTTCAAATCAGTCTGAAATTGTAACAGTGCTGACAGATTTATGTTACATTGTTATTTCGTTTCATGATGTGTTATAATTTTGATGTTTTTTTTTTTCTCGTTACGTCAATGTTATTAGTTACAGGATTGATAGACAGGCACAGGAGAGAAACAAAAACATGACACATCATGTGTTTCTTTTTTTTTTATTCAGCTTATCTCTAAAGATGAAATAAAGTCAAAACTAAATCGAAGAGCTGGATAGCTCAGTGAGTAGAGGGTTCGACTCTTATTCCAAAGGTCAAGGGTTTGAATCCCGGCATTACTGGAACTGGTTCGCTGGTGTCAGGACAATGTGACCAGCTGTCTCTGATCCGCGAAAGTGGCTGAGACGTAAAGCACCAAAACAACCAATAGTCAAACTAAACCTAAATATGTGCATGCTCGACTTCCTGGGTGCTTACTTTATCAAAACGATCTCTGTTTTGCAGACGATACAACGTAAATGAAGTATTGGATATCCTTGAAGCAGACACTGTTTTCCAAACTGCCAATATCTACATTGATCCCCCACCTACTGATGAATTGACAGACGAGGACAGCGGAGATGAAGATGCTGAAATTCACAATCTGAATGGGCGGCAACTTCAGTCATCTGCTTCAGCAACAGTCATTTATGCTGACGGAAGACAGATCACTGGTGGTGACAGCACTCAGTCTACTCCCAAGAGAACGACATGGTCAGTTCTTATAGTTATTTTTATCATGTACCTACCTCCCTCTATCCCTCTCCTCCCCTCCCTTCCCTCCCTCCCTCCCTCCCTCCCTCCCCTAGAGAGAGAGAGAGAGAGAGAGAGAGAGAGAGAGAGAGAGAAAGAAAGAAAGATAAAATACTATAATTCAATATCTAAAACGTGTGTGTGTGTGTGTGTGTGTGTGTGTGTGTGTGTGTGTGTGTGTGTGTGTGTGTGTGTGTGTGTTTGCAGGATTCAGATGAACACACGTTTCTGAACTGGGGAATGCAGAGTACGGTGCAATCCCTTCACAACATGGCAAAAAACACAAAGCTGACTCAGAAAGGTTCGCACCTTTCTGGCCATCCTAATTCTGTCTGGTTACTGCACACTTCCCCGACGCAGAATTTATGGTCCAATGACATGGACATTCATAATGCAGCTGTCACCTCAGCCAGGAACCGAGACAAATTCGAGGAGATCATGAGATACCTCCATGTGAGTGACAACACCGACCTTGAAGCTGATGACAAGATGGCCAAAGTCAGACCACTGCTAACCATGCTGAATGAAAGAAGCCTTCGTTACTTTCAAAAGACAACAGATCTCAGCATGGATGATAGCATGGTCCCGTACTATGGTCGTCATGGCTCAAAACAATTTATAAGAGGCAAACCCATCCGATTTGGATTCAAGATGTGGGTCCTTGCTACCCAATTGTGATACGCCGTCCAATTTGAGCCCTACCAAGGGGCGAAAGGCAGGCAAGCTGTTGCGGCCTGTCCCGGTGTGTGTGTGTGTGGGGGGGGGCGGGGGGGGGGGGGGGGGGGGGGGGGGGGGGGGGGGGGGGGGGGGGGGGGTCAGGGGGGGGGGGGGGGGGGGATCAGTTGTCATCGATCTTGTATCTGAAATCCAAGGACAAGATGCTTTCCACCTCACGTTTGACAACCTCTTCACGTCACTGAAACTCGTGGACTACCTCTCTTCCAAAGGCATTGCATGCACAGGAACCATTCATGCATATCTTGTTGAAGATTGTCCACTGCGATCAGTGCAGGAGATGAATAAAACTCCAAGGGGCACCTTCGACTACTACACTGACACAAGCAATGCCATAATCGTGGTTCGTTGGAATGACAACAACGTTGTCAATGTGGTCTCCAACAAGGTGGGCGTGAATCCTACACAGAAAACAAGAAGGTTTTCCAGGCAAGCCAGGCAGCACGTCAACATTGATCAGCCAGCTCTCATCAACCACTACAACAAGACCATGGGAGGAGTTGATAGGATGGACCAGAACATCGACAAGTCCCGCGTCCATCCGATCGAAGAAATGGTGGTGGACCATTTTCTCACTTTGCCTGGATTTGGCCGTTTAGCAAACCTGGCACTTGTACCGGGCCACGCCCACTGGAGAAGACCCCCCCCCCCCCCCCCACCCCGGATTTTCTTGCTGTGCGACGAGCCATTGCCACTGTCTACCTGTCTAGATCAGTGAAGCAGCATCGCGTGGGACGTCCACTTGGTCGCCCTGCCCAGCTTGACAAGCGAGTTGCACCGGCCCTTTGCTTTGACGGCAGAGATCATCTTGTGGAGCGTGTCCAGAAGCGACTCAGGTGTGCTTCCTGTGGTAAGAAGAGCAGTGACAAGTGCAACAAGTGCAATGTGGGCTTCATGCCAAATGTTTTGCAGCCTTTCACACAGATGGCTGATCAATGACAGTATGCTTACGAAGACACGATGAGTGAACTACGTCAATCTGCTGTGACTCCACTATGAGTAAAATGCTCTTTTTGTTCTTTTTGTGTTCAGTTATGTATAATTAATCTGTCAACAACCAAGTCGATAATGCTATTTCACTATGATTTCAAATGAGTTCTGTGTCTTTGTATATATCATAAAAACCTGTACCCTCTCGTGCCCAGCGTCCCTATAGTGGGACGGTAGGTTTTATATGTCTAAAACACAAACCGATAAAAAAAAATGTCAAACCAGCCTTCAAACCTCAATACTTGCAATATTGTACACCCCTGAATAAATGAAAACCAAAGAAAAAAAATTAGGCATATATGGGTTAAGAATGTTCACACACTCTGATCGTAGATGTGTGCCCTCTTTGGTCTGAGGACCGATCTGACGACACGCAGTTTCAATGCTGGTAATGGATTCCGTGATAGGAAGTTTGTCTGGAGTAACCACGAAATTGAGCCCCTTTCTCAACACTGACCATTTTGCTTCAGTCAAACTTTGATCAGATAAATTCACCACCCAGCTACTTTTCAGTTCTTGCGTTTCTTGATCACTGACAGAAGTAATGGGCACGCAATCGTCTTGTTTTGGTTTAGCCTGCAACTTCGCAAACTTCTTCCTCTGGCGCATGCGCACTTTGTCCCACTCACGCCTGACAGTGCAGTCAAACCAAGCGACCGTCTCCACAATGATAGTATTCGGTACACAAGCACTGAGTTCATACTTTAAAGTAGCGATCGTGTTGTTGATTATCACCAAACGACTGTTAATTTGTTTGATCCGTTCATTCATGAGCGCCCGTTGAGCACGATGGATGATTTTGTTTGCTGCCTGACCTTTCATACAAGTTTTGATCTTGAGACTTGTAGGGCACACATTTTGATGTTTACAATGCAGCGTGAAGTGGAGATGGTTCTTCAACCTGGCGAGCGATCGATGTTCCCCCTCCAGCTCTCTAAAAGTTTTGATGACTTCCCGTCGAAATCGCGTATAAGACGCTGAGGAAGTTTTAACGGGCTGAGGGGTAGACATAATGGCTACCAGACGGAACAGGTCACTCAGTTAAAAGAAGGCTACTCACTGTGTGCGTATCTTTCGTCGGCATCCGGCCGACTTCTTCAGCGCAACTGCTGGGTTGAGAACTGGATTCAGTGCGCACCGCCGTGAGCGAACTCACAACAATGGGACTGAATGAGTTTATTTCCCTGTTGGTGTTGACATGCGCGTTTTTAAGAAATTGGCTTTTGTCCGCCGTTCAGGGCATGGAGAATATTACGAAGAGGGCGTGTTTCAACAGACTGAGCACAAGAAGTAAACATAAAAAAAAAACAAAGAAAAAAAAAAAAAACAACCAAAGACGAATATCGTTGGTGCTCTAAAGCAAACATGTCCGGGATGACAAATTTAGCTAATTTGATTTTTTGTCAATGATTTATTCCTTTTAGACAACAAAATATAACGTGAATTGAAAACACGAACTTTTCCTGTGAACAACTGGTAAAAGATTTTGTTGTTGCTATTGTTCTTGGTTTGTGTGCTGTTGCTGCTGCTGTTATTAGTGGTGGTGGTGGAGGTGGTGGTGGTGGGTGGTGATGGTGGTGGTGGTGGTAATTTTTAAGTTACAAAGCATGTTGACATTCTGTGGTCAAATAAAATCTAGCTACTTTGACATTCAGGTCACAGTTAGTATAGAGTCTATACTCTCACGCGACGCGTTTTTTTCCTGCATAGTTACTGTCCTTCCCCCCCGCCCCCCCCTCCCCCCCCAGCGACCTCCCACCCCACCCCCACGCATGAAGCTTTTTATTTTCTTCTTCCTGTCTGTTTGTTGTTTTGTTTGTCTGTCTGTCAACTGGATTTTGAAAGAAAAAAAAATCCAGTTTGAACGAAACTGAGTGAAAAGAAAGAACGGGGCATGGAAAACTGCCAACCCGATTTGATTTTAACTCGCTGGAAAGATAGAATTTGACCTTAGGGTGAACTTGTGAAATTTTAATGAGGACCTGTGATGCGAATGCGGATCAAACGTCGATGTGTGATCTGTTCAGGATTGGCGGAGGTCTGCGATT
>JADBJO010006717.1:100000-105000 GCA_016801955.1 Conus betulinus | reverse complement strand
GAGACAAGGTTACTGTCATAGTTATCATTCCCTATGACCTGCCACAAAGCTTCACGCCAGGAACGTCAAAGGCTTTCTTGAAATCAGTGCAGTAGAAGTAGAAATAATGCTGGTGCATATTCATCACCACACTGTTGCTAAAAAATTGGAAAAAAAAAGATTTTTCGTCTGCATTCCTGTTTTGGTCTGATATTGCTTTCTAAGACAATTTTTTTTCTGCGTTCCTTCTGAATCTGTGCCGGGGACATTAACGTCACCATACTGGGCTAGCTAATCAAACGATGGATGTTCTTGAAGTTCTGGCCGGCTTCTTAACCCTAGCTTTCAATTTTTGGCTGCCATTCCTTCAAGCGATTGTATCTGTTTATCCATTGGTTGTATTCTCTGATGATTGACTGTAACCATATAACCTCTGGACTTCAGTGCTTCTCTAGCTGGCGCAGCATCGAGAAACCTGCTTCTGTTGAGAGAGCTGATAGCTTCATCCGTGTGTGTGTGTGTGTGTGTGTGTGTGTGTGTGTGTGTGTGTGTGTGTGTCATATCAAGACATCCTCTGGTTACCTTTTTGTGTCGACAGCATTGTACAGTATACCATACTGTCTGACCGACGCTGGTAACTGTGGCACCAAAGACTGATCAATTCGTCTAGGTGGTCTGCAAAGGAAGAGGTGTTCATTTTTCACGGCATCATCTAGACCACTGCGAAATGAAAAAAAAAAAATGCATTGCCCGAAAAAAAAAATTAAGGTCAAGAATGGAAGGAGGGATGGTAAGGGAGGAATTTATCACTGAGCGGCCGCAATCTAGAAAGGAGGGTGGACAGACGTGCGAGGATGAGGGAGGTGGTGGGGAAGCAAAAAAAAAAAAAAAAAAAAATTTGATGTCTGCATAGAATCATCCACCATCTACGGCGGAATTTGATGTTGTTTGCTTGTTTGTAACTTCCACCTACACGGCGGTTTTCATCGGCGTTTGTCTGTTTATTTAACAGTTTGCAGGATTACGCAGGAGCTTGTGGACGTATTTACAACCTATTCTGATAGAAAGTTGGAAAGTTGCTCTAGAACAAACACATTAAAATGTGGTGTGGATTCAAGCGCAGAATGTGATCAAACAGTGCAATCCATGTACATGAACATGCTGAGTTTATTGTTCTGAGGTGATAGCTATCTATGTAATAATGTGTTTTCATGGCGTATTAACACTTGTAGTTATACAAACGCTGACATTTCGCATTTTTCGCATTCAAGTTTTTTTTTTTTTTTTTGAATTGAGAAATATCTTTTTACAGTGTGTACACATTTCTACTTCCTCGTGGTGGTAAAAGAAGAGTTAGTTCACTTAGAAACTGGTTTAAAAGGCGGATCTATGATCCGTTCCTACTTTGTGGAAGGATTTTGTTTGTTTTTGTGGGACAAGGCAAAATGCGACGCGTTTCGACTCTTATGCCTTATTCAGGTAAGATGAATAACATTCAGGACAATGACAACGAAGAACGAGCAATCACGCATCCTTTCATATTCGGCGGAAGACGGGCGTTGAATCCTGTAGCTCTGCCGGTTCTTCCCTACCTTTCAATTGCTTCATTTGTTCTGTAAGACAATGATACTCTAATATTTAAAGCCATAATACTAACTAACAAAAAAAGACGGTGCGAAAAACACGCTTATTTCGACTCAAATACAGCGAAGACAAATCATTTTTCGACAAATATCTGCATTCAAAGACAAATCAATTTTCAATAGATATGTTTATTCAAACACGCAATTGACATAAATCATGCAAAAAAAAAAAGTACTCCGGCTCACAGTCGGTCGCATGTTTCATGACTATCTAGGAGTAATGGAGTAACAGGATATACCCTGGTGTTCAGGGGGTAGCAACAGGATTTCCGGCATACAGCTGATTGGTCGTAGTCGTAGCTCCCCAAATTCTCCCCTGACTTTCAGTCGCTTTGTCTGTTCTCTGTTAGCCAGTTACATTGTTCGTTCCATTTTCATATGGGAGTATAAGAGAGTCAAGACATCCCCTAGTTCTCAACTGGTGTCGTCAGCACAGTTTACAATGCCACTGTCTGGTCGTTGATATTGTGTTGTTCCCGCCAGTTTTCATTTTGTCTCCCTTGTCTGGGCGGCGTGGGAGAGGGAAGAGTGTTCCAATTCTTCGAGGCGTCTAGACACAAGCTTTTTTAAAAAAAAAAAAAAAAAAACACTTACCAAAGACTCTGCTTGTCGTGATGGGAGGTGGGTGAGGGTGATATCTGGGTTGTGATGTGAGGGTGGTGGAGGTGGAAAATAAGGGGGATCGATTACAAGACGACCTCGGTTAGGAGGAAGGGTGGAAAGTGGTGTGAGGATGCTGGTAGGGGCTTGGCGGCAAAGAAATGCGTGCGACTGTTACACTGCATCAGTTGCCAGCGCTACGCTGTATTTGTTGTCGTCGTTGTTGTTGTTTCTGGCTTTCAGCAAGAAGGCTCTTTTCAGTGGCGTCCATTTGTTTGATTGGTAGACATGCAGTAGGATTGCGCAAAACCTGGTGAACTGATTTCAGCCAAACCTCAAGAAAAGATGGGAAGTGACCCTAGAATGACCCCGAGATCATTTTGATGCAGTTTTGTTGCGTGGATCTGAATTAAACGGTACATTCAAGATCTGCTCGAACAACATTATCATAAAATTTCCATTGAACATTGTGATGTAATTACTGTTATGGACTGACAACTAATTGTGTCGTAAAATATTTTTCAAGGAAGCTTAAAAGTGTCTAGTGATATGAATGTTGGTTTTTCGTACTTTTCCATATCCTGCTAACATAAAAAAAAAAAAACAAGAAAATCTGCACCTTATATTATGTCCCTTAGCGCTAAAATCTCCTGAACTGACTTACAAGGCAGATGCAGAAGTTGTCTTCCTTGGTCGAGGTCTACAGTTCGCTCCAAAATGTCCTTCTAGGTTGTATTGTTTTGTTTCATTTGTTTGTTGGTTGGTTTTTACGGGCGGGGTGGAATAGGGGAAGATAGGGGACGGATAGGGGGAAGGAGTGGGACAGAGGAGGAAGGGGATGGAGGGGTGGCGGCTAGGCTAGAAGAATGGTGTCCGGAAATGTGCGGCTATCCCCAAATTAATCCCCCCCCCCCCCCCCCCCCCACACCCCCCCCCCCCCCCCCCCCCCCCCCCCCCCTTCATCTGTTCTGTGAGATGATGAAGTTCCCGTGCTCCGTGGTAGAAGCTCCAATTTGCGGTGATCTTGTTAGCTTCTTCAGCGGGTCCACGTTCTGTCTCTCTCTCTTTTTTTTTTTTCTTCATCCTGGCTTCTTTGTTCACCCCCTGTTGGCAGTCCATTTGTTTCTGGAGACTATTATTTATAGGGTTACTTTCCTCAGCTCTCTGATGTGTCTGCCACTCATTCTGTCAATATTGATGTCGTTACGTTTGTCTGTGCTAATTATTTAAACTTTTTGCACTGCACACTAATATCATAGCACCACCAATACGGCATTCTGATCGCAAACTTTGTTTCTGTTTGAATGTGTTGAAAACAAGCATTTCCCGACGTCTTCTTGAATTTGTTGGATTCCAATGGCCAAACATATTTCTGCCATTTGTCGAGCCTGCTGAAATGAAGCAAAAAACTCCGAAACAAGCGTCAAGGAAGGACAAGAAATACTGGTTTCTTTCAGGATGGGAGAATTCATCCTTCCATGATTTGTGTCCCCTTGGAAGGGAAACTGTATTTGTACCGAAAAAAGCCTCTAGCTCCGAAGAAAATTTGATGTCCCTAGTAGATTATCTTAAAAAGTTATGATCTCTTTGTCTTTCTTTTAACCCTAAAGGTGTTCTTAATTGTATCAGGTGTTTTAAGAGGGAAGAATTGATTACCGACACTCGTTTCGCTCTACTGTTCCGCTGCTCGTTTATTTTGAAAAGAAAAATCCTGAAGCTGAAAGCATGGTGTCTGAGCACGGAACGTAGGGCCTACAAAGAGAAATGGATTCAGTATATTACTCAAATAGCATTATTTTGCCAGTCTCTGGAAACCATAATCCCAAAACGCTTAGCCTCTATCCTCTGTGAAGACTAAAAAGGGGAAGAAAGTTAAAAAAGAAGAAAGAAAAAAAAAAAACAAACAAAACACACATAACCGCCCCGCATTTGCAATGCTCCGATCATCATTCAAGGTGACACGGCCAGAAAATCATTTAATGAGACTTTTAACTCTTACGAGATGACATCACGCCACGATACCGTTACACGTAACCCCATTTTCTGCTTGTTTGGTGCAACTTTCATATCCTCCTAATCCCTTACGCATTTCTCTGCCCCCCCCCCCCCCCCCCCCCCCCAGAAAAACAAAAGCTCGACACATAAATGCGATCCGTTGAGCTTTTCGTTCACTCACTTTTTCCCCCTAAAGTAGGGCTCAGGGCACAATCCTCTTTCGTCCATGCACTGTCTGGCTGTGTGTCCATGAAGAATTCAGTGGCCATAATGGACCAAACAAAGAAGATCAGAGACAGCCGTGGCAAAGCCCAGGTTACCGTAGTGTCACTGGCCAAGGTCTGTGTTCTGTTCACGGGAGGGGGGGGGGGGGGGGGGGAGTGAAGGAGGAAACTGGAGGGATGGAGGGAGATGAAGGTCTGTGTGGGGGTGGGTAGAAGGGGGTGGCGGTGCGGTGGGGGGGGGGTGGGTGGGGGCAGAATGCTTTTTGTTTGGGTTTTATTTATTTATCGCCACAAAGAGACTGCAATGTAAGCGCGAAAGCGGATCTTGTGTCAGTATTGCGGTGGTGGTAGTGTTTGATGGTAGTGGTTTTAGTGCAATGAAACCCATTAAGCACTAATAGATAGTAATGCGCTGTGTTTGCTGTATGGCTTTGTATCGTCATGTTTTTGTATTGTAATACGTTGTACATTGTCATATTGTATTGTTTTGTGAAGGATCCTTTGTGTTGCACTGCAAATTGTGTATGGTATTGCATCACATTGTTTTATACTGTACTGT
>JADBJO010006717.1:52500-75000 GCA_016801955.1 Conus betulinus | reverse complement strand
CCATGAGAAAGTTTTGTACTGATTGTTTTCTTGTTACTTGTTGTTATGCTGTTGTTGTTCTTGTTGTCGTTGAGGATGTCATACATGTGCGTGCGTGCGTGCGTGGTGTGTGTGTGGTGTGGTATGTGTGTGTGTGTTGTGTGTGTGTGTGTGTGTGTGTGTGTGTGCGTGCGTGCGTGTGTGTGTGTGTGTGTGTGTATGGTGTGTGTGTGTGTGTGGTGTGTGTGTCCGTGTGTGTGTGTGTGGTGTGTGGTGTGAGTGTGTGTGTGTGTGTGCTGTTTGGTGTGTGTGTGTGTGTGTGTGTGTGGGTGTGTGTGTGCACAAAGTGGGGTTGTGGGGTGAGGGGGAAGAACACGTGCGGTCAGTGCTATTATCTTTGTGTGTGTTTAAAGATATTGACATAATACATTGTTGTGTGTTGTTGTTGTTCTTTTTCTTCTTCTTATTCTCATTGTTATTATTGTTATTATATCACTATTATTTCATAATACCTCATTATTATTATTATATTCTTAATATTACTAACATCATCATTGTTACTATTTATTGTCTTGTCGTCAGTCTTCTTGTTATTATAATAGTTGTGTTGGTACGTAGCCAGTTGTGAGTAAAAGAAACGTGCGAAATCATACAAGATGATTCATTGCAGGGACTACTAGTCGAATGTATTGTGAAAACTGGCATGCCCACAGCTTCAGCCGCTGAAATCCATTGGTCGGGCACAATACTACTCAAAAGAGAATGAAAACCAGCAAAAGTATTGACGTGAACTTGGAGCTGCGTGCGGAGCGTGCACTCAACAACTCCTGGCTTCTATCGACAATGGTGATGTGTGGCTTTTCTTTCACCACAGGAAGTATATATATATATATATAATTATATATCTATATATATATATATATAATATATATATATTATAGTATATATATACCACACATATATATATATTATACACATCACATATATATATAATATAGTAGAATATATATATATATATATATATTATATATATATAATATATATATAAAGTAGTGCACGTGCACGCAAGCGCGCTCGTGCGCTGCGTGCATCTGGCATCTGTTGGTGATGTGTGTGCTGTGTGTTGTGTGTGTGTGGTGTGTGTGTGGGAGGTGTGTGGGTGGGGGTGTGGGAGTGGCGAGACGGAGGTGGGGGGGAAGGGGCGGGGGGGGGGGGGTGATTGAGACTGAGAGCAGAGGAACAGGCAAATACAGACAGGACAGAGCAGACAGCAGACAGGACGAACAGCGGGGGGAGAGAGAGAGAGAGAGGGGGGAAGAGAGAGACAGAGACAGGAGGCAAAAGCACATACAGATGCAGTTTCCCAGAGAGAAGAATTACAGACAGACGGCACTTTTTTTTTCTAACAGACAGACCAGAGAGACAGAGAGAGAGATGGACTAGACGAGAGAGTGGACAGAGAGAGAGACCTGAGAGAGGGAGAGAGAGAGAGAGAGGACGTGGACCGTCACGTAACAAATGGTGCATCAATGGCAGTTATCCCACAGTTTCATAAGCTTTCACAATAATTTATTTTTCGAAAATAGCACGTCCTTTCAGAATTACTGCGAGCAAATTAAAGAAAAAAAAAAAAGGAGAGGAGGAGGGCGTGGACAGGGCAGGCCGTAAAGGCCACCACAAACAGAGCAGAAGAGGGACACACACACACACACCCACACACACACACACACACACACACACACGCACACATCCACATTTACACACACACACACACACACACACACAACACACACCACAAACACACACACCACACCAACACACACACACACACACACCCACACACCACACACACACACACACACACACACACACACACAATTCCCAAACCCAGACATACCAATTAGTAAAAATAGACCAGCTACAGTCACTGGATTCGCTGTAGGACAGAAGAATGGTTGTTTACCAGCAGTACAGGACCTTGTTCGCGATGATGGAGGAATACATCGCAACAGTCGAACGGATTGTGTAATAACGACAGAGAAATCCCTATCTCCCCCGTTCGCATATTTAAACTCTGACTACGTGCTTATCAACGACAGAGTAATTTGCGACGGGCAATGTATTGGCAAAACTTACTCATGAAATTTGGATAGTCCATCGTGGGAAGTACAGTGTTGATGCCGAAGTTATGAGCCCCTTGGTGGGAGGTGTGAAATACAGATCGATAAAATGTTGAAACACAAAATCGCTGTATGATTATAGGCTTATATCCTGAATATTCTGAAAAGTTGACTCGTTTTGTGTTGTCCTAAACCTAAGAACATAAGGTTTTCAAGATAATCTAGGCAGGACGAGTACTTATTTATGAACGACCTGAAAGGCCTTCTCAAGAAAAAAAAAAACATGTTGTGGTTATTATTCAATGACGGAAGTTGATTTCCACTGATTTGGAATCGTTTTTAGCTTGATGGGAATGATACTTGAACACGTACACATGGTTAAAATTCTTAGGTTGTATTTATTTTACATCCAAGCTAGCATGGAATTTTCATTATTATTCTTAAAACAAAGCAAGAAAGAATGAGCAAAGACGCTGAAACACCGAGTCATTCACCTAATCCGGTCTATCGTGTATCAAATGCTTTAAGAGGCTGCCTCTTTAGATGCCCCCCAAACATTGTTACACAAAATTGCCAGAATGTCGATAGAAAGAACCCTTTAAAATCAGCTCTGGGAGTGTCCCAGTACATGACATGTGCTAATCTCCCCTGGAACACAGAGAAATCGATGTTTACATGAAATGAAAGGTAGGAAACTCACAGTCGCAAAATATGCTATGTAATGTTCGACATGGAAGGTGCCAGATGAAAGAGAAACATACACAAATCCCAAAATCCCATTATCAAAAGAGAGCACATAATGATAACCTCATTATCCAACTACTGATTCCTTATACTGCAAATTGTCATTGAGGGAAGAAAAAGAAACACTGCCCAGCCGTTGTAATAATGAAATCATCGGCAAACAAGAGTTCTGATACCCGACACCACTCCAAACTAGGGATGAAACCGAGTTCAAACTTCGATGGATACACATGCTGAAAAAAAAAAAAAAAGGCTCGACCACCCTACCACCCACATCTTATTTCAGACACCAAGAATCATTGGAAAACAATATTTATTCACAACCATCTTTAAAAGTGTTTACAGAGCTGGCCCTCAGCGCATTATAAAACAATATGAAAAAAGGAGCTGGGTCTGCTCTTTGTCATTCCGTAATGAAAATAGGAAACAATAATATGATCAGTGGGCAAAATGGACTCCATATCCGTTGGGTGAAATTATTAGCTGTGATAATCGGCCTTGACATATCTAATTGACCCTGACCACAGTAGTCAATCTTTCAAGGGTATATTCTGCGTAGATTCAGTTTGTCAGTATTACCAAGCCATTAAATCTTTGCACAATCGACATTCAGATGTTTTTACTTTAGAGACAACATGTCATTTAAATTATTGTCTTTGGTAAGTAAAGGGAACTGACTCTCGCGACTGTACTTTTGATTTCCATCCAATGTGGAATTTTGGATAAGGAACCTCGCTGGCAGTTCGTGCGGAAACACATACAAGGAACTGAAATTGCTTTTAACAACAAACTTACTTATCCTTTATACATAAAGAGTATTAAACCGTTTAAATTAACAAAGGTCTTGGGAGACTGTTAAGATAAAGCGTCAGTGATCAACATGCTGGGTGTGTGTGTGGTGGTGTGTGTGCTTTGGGGTCGTGCGTTGTGTCATGTTGCTGTCTGTTGACACGCGCATTGCGCGCGAGGCAGCGCGCGCGAGGTGTGTGTGTGTGTGTGTGTGTGTCGTGTTGCAGTGACCGCCGAGAGAACGTCTGCAGTGAGTGGGGGTGTGTTGGGTTGGTCTTTGTGTGCTGCCCCTGGGTGTGTGCTTCTGTTGTGTGCTCTTGTCGGTTGTGTGTGTGTGGCACGCGCAGCGCTCGCGCGCGCCTTTGGTGCGTGTTTGTGTGTTTGTGTTTGGTGTGTGTTCCCCTGTTGTGCCCTTGTTCGTAGGGTTTTGTCCAGTTCGTCGAGAGAGAGAGACGGGGACGAGAGAGAGAGTAGCGCCAACGCAGCACACGGTGTTTGCACCATTGATTTTACCTATCCAACAAGCTGTTAGTGTAATTCTTCCGGAAATTGCGGAAATAGACATGCCTACGTCAACCAGGCCTGACTATGATTACGTGGGGCAAGGTGAGAGCCAGAGATAAGGAACACACACACACCACACACCACAACGCCCACACAACACACAGTGCAATCATGGGCATGTGGAGTATGCAACAATTTGATGATTTATAACACGATAGTGTGATCTTATATATATAGGTATATATTTTTTACTATTCTACACCCCAGAACCCTAAAGACTATATCGTCCTCCAGCACTCATCAACTGACTTACAAACATTGCTTGCGTCTAAACATCAATTTGGAGGTACAGAACTGAATTGCTTGCGTGCGGGAAGTATTGCGGGCTACCTCCCAGCCGCCACCCCTTGAACCAGAAATTGACTTCAGTCATCCTTAAAGATTCCCATATAAGAAAGATAACCCTCCAAGCCACATATTATCACAGTAAATCAGAATATTCAAGCTAATGAAATATAATTTTTTTTTTTTTTTTTGCCTAATACTTCCTTAAAAAGCAAGGGTCACTCAAGTTAAATTGTTCGTGACCCCACATATCCACTTGTTTATCTTCGCGGGCTGCTGTCTCGAGAACAAGTCACTCTACATATGTGATGCAGGTTGTATGCGCCTTTTACGGAAAAATGTTCTGAAACAAAAACGGGACTTCGAAGGAATTCGAGCCCTGACGCACCATTAGGATTATGGTGTGTTTGTTGGCTGCTAGGAAAGGGCTACCCTGATACGTGAACATCAATGAGGTCGCTACGCGTCAGCATAAACTTCCGAAACTGAACTCAGAGCTCCGTTCCAAGAGCTGGTCGTCGGGGTTGCATTCCCGTGACCCAAAAATCAATTTGTGATGAAAACGTCGTGTGGCGCATATTACTATACGTCGGAGGACATCTAAGAATACTGATTCACAAACTTCTTTGGGTAGCGTGCTTTGGGTAGTGTGTTGTGTGTGCTGTGTGTGTGTGTGTATCCGTGGGTGGATACCTACGGCGCTGTGTGTGTGTGTGTGGATGCTTGTGGGGGTGTTGTGTGGGTGTGTTCGCGTGTGTATTTATTGCTTGTGTCTCAACACTCTGGATGGTTTATTTGCCATGGAGGAGGGAAAAATTGTCTTGCAAGGTAAACTCTTGTGTGGTGTGTGTGCTGTGTGTGTTGTGTGTGTGTGTGTGTGGTGTTGTGTGGGTGTGTGTGTGTGTGTGCCTTGTGTGGGGTATGTGTGTTGCCTTATCCCCATTACCCCCCTGGTGTGTTGTGGTGTGCGGTCGTGCGGTGGGTACGTGTGGTGTGTGTTGGTGTGATGCTTGTGCTCAAAAAGTCTGGATGTTAGCCCCAGGTGCAGGTAGTGTCAAAACTGGTTTCTGCAATGGTAAAAATTGTGTGTGTGCTGTGTGGTGTGTGTTGGGTGGTGTGTTGTCGGTGTGTGTGTGTGTCGTGGGTGCTGCCTGTGTGTGTGTGCTGGGCCTGTGTGTGTGAACCACGCTGGTGATCCGTATGTAGTGTGCGTGGGGTTGTATGTGTCTGGTGCGGGTGCCGTGGTATGTGTATGTGTGTTGTGTGTGTGTGTGTGTGTGTTTAGTCGGTCTGTCAGTCAATTGTATGTACAGTCTGTTAGTGTATGTTGTGTGGTGGTGCTGTATGATGTGTGTGTGCGTGGTATGTGTGTGTGTGTGTGGTGTGTGGGGGGGTCTTGTATGTGTGTGTGCATGTGTGCCATTGTTGAGGTGGTCACCCTGTGGTTGGGGTTGCGGTGGTGTGGTTGTGCTATGTGTGGGTGTGTGTGTCCTTGGTGTGTGTGCCTGGTTGACCTGTGGTTGTGTGTGGTGTGGAAGTGTGTGGGTGGTGACGTGTGTGTGTGTGGTGGTGTGTGCTGTGCTTGTGGGCGCGTGCTGTGCTGTAGCGAGTTTATGTGTGAGTCGTGTGCGTGTCTTGACATGGAGAGAGAGGAGAGACGAGAGAGAGATGAGGGACGGGTCGAAGTGCAGAAGGGGCGCATGGGAGAGGAGAGGAGAGACAAATTGAGAGTCGGAGACTGACTTGAGAGCGAGCAGAGACGGAGATATTCGATGTCACAAGGAAAAGACCAGGACAAAAAAAACAGGCAATTGTAAATGAGAAATGCATTCAGATCCAAGGCCCTGTTTGACAATAAGGTGCCAACGTAAAGTACTTCGGTCTCCATTTCAGTGTTATGTGTTCCAATACGCCGGCCGAGCGCTAGGTCTGTGCTAAAAGGCATTAAAACCAACAAAAGGGGTACAGAATAAAAAAAACATTTCAGAGTAAAAGGCGAAAAAGGGCTTGCTGAGCACAAACGCTTTTCGTTATGCGGAAGTTACGATGGTTAAGTGCGGAAGACGGTGCGCACGCGCCGCGCGCACCGCCGTTTCTTTCTGTGTAGGTGTGTCCCTGTGTGTGTGTGTGTGTGTTGTTGTGTGTGCCGTGTGTGTGTGTGAGAGGTGTGTGTGTTGTCGTGTTGTGGTGTGTGTGTGGTGGTGTGGGTTTCCCTTTTTTTTTTGTGCGTGGCGTTCCTGTGTGTGTGTTGTCGGTGTGGTTGTGTGTGTGTGTCGGTGTGTGTGGGTGGAGCGAGACGCGAGAGCGGGGGAGAGTAGGAGGATGGAGGCGGGAGCCGGAGAAGAAGTGACCGGCCGGACCTTGACCGGGCGTTCGAGCCCCCTTTTGGTCGTCCCCAGGCGGCCCCAGAGAGATGAGAGACGTTTGAGGGCGCGAGAGCCAGAGAGAAACTTCGTATGACAAATGACTTCCACCCACGGGCCAAGATTAAACAAAACAACCACAAAATGGATACTGAACATGTGAAATGCAATCAATATGCACGGGGCTGTTTGCGTCAAGGTTGGCGAGAGTAAGACTTAGTCTCCATTTTGAGTGTTGTAACCACACACGATGACGCCGTGTGCGGTGTGTGTTGTGGTGTGGTAGTGTTTGTGTGTAGTGTGTGTGGTGTGTGTGTCAGGCACTCACCCGGACAACAAAGGACGACCGACAGAACCGATCTTTCTCAGATTTCGTGACAGGCAAAACAAAAACACGTCCGTCAGAGGGTAATAGCACTGGACCTACATTTTGTGGTGGCAAGGAAGACGTAGATTAAAGGGTACGTCTGTGCGTGCAAGAGGGAGATAGAGAGGAAGAGACCGACGAGGAACTTGTCAGACGGTGGCGGAGTCAGCGACCGAGGATGAGGAGCTGTTGAGCCCCTTCCCCCCGGGATGCGGGGAGAGGGAGAAGTTTGATCCGAACTTCGGGATCTTCCCCCGAGGAGAGTATTGGAGAGTAGAGAAGAGAGTGTGGTGTGTGCTGTTGTCGTGTGTGTGTGTGTGTCGCGCTGCGCGCGCGCAGCCGCGCGGTATGTTTGTGTGAGTGGTGTATGCGTATGTAGGTGTTGTTGTAATGGTTGTGTGTTTGGTGTGCTGTGTGTGGGTGTTGTGTGTGTCGTTTGTGTGTGTGGGGTGCGTCTCAATTGCGCGGCTGACGGCGAACGCAGCTGTGCAGTGCGCTGCGCTTGCTTGCTTACTAGCAAAGTGGTGAATGATTGAATATATAAACATACCCATTTGCTTCATCATAAACAAGTGTTGTGACCCTGCGCGCAGTGATGCCCAGGCCTTGTCGTCAGTGGCGATATACATTACGCCACATTATCACCTCCCTCTCCTCCCTCCCTTCCTCCCTTAAATCTCCCTCTAACAGGTCTCACGTGCTCGGAACTATGTTTTTTACGAGTTCCCATTCGCACCACGCTCACGTGACGACGGGTACAGGTAGATGACCCACTCCTCAGCTGCCGGACTTGTAATGCGACACACAAAAGGTGGATAGAAAGTAGTAGAAGTATTTGACAGTGAGTAGAAGCTGCACGAAATAATCTGCACTGAATACCTAACATAATCCTCGTTGCAGTTTCTCAACTATCCAGTTTACCGGACGTGATTTCCCTACGTACGCCTGCCCACTGTTGTAGGTATTATCTTTAAATTTTCTTATGTAGGCATGTAAGTATTTCTTATGGGAATGGGAAGTGGGGGGGGGGGGGGGGGGGGGGTATGTGGGGGAGGGGGGGGGGGGGTGGGGGTGGGGTGGGGGGGGGGGGGGGGGGTGGGGGGGGGGGGGGGGGGGGGGGGTGTTATGTGTGGTGATGTGGGAAAGCCATGATGCGCATGTGACCTAAGTATTGTGTGTGTTCGCCCCTTTACAGAATAATTCTAGAAGATCTATCATCGCCTGGAAATGTTCTCATAAAACAATTTTTCTGTCAATGAAGTTTTATCAACAGGGTCATTCTCTGTTTGTGCTCATTCATCCGGCGTAACACCTTTCGCATTCAGTGAGATGTCTCACATTGGTAACTTCTTGACGCTTAACTGTAAGCACTGAAGAGTAAACTCGGCTAATGACCTTCTTCACAAATATTACACCAACAACTCTGTTTTTAGTTCTGCAAGAGGTTTAAATAAAAGAGTAAAAATAGTTCTTATGTGATCTCAGGTTTGTAAATTTTAATCATGGTTCTGCAATATATTTTAATTACTAAATTTTACACAAACACACACACACACAACACCACACACACACAACACACACCCACACACACCACACACACACACCACACAACACACTTACACACAAACACACCTACTCTCTCTCTACTTCTTTCTTTTCTCTCTCTCTCCTTCTCTCTCTCTGATAGACACACACACCAGACACGACACACACCACAACACACCGCGCGCGTGCGCGCGCACGCACACCACAAAATCACACACACCACACACACACACAGGAGCAGAGAGAGACGACGAGAGAGAGAGAATGGATCCAGATGGAGGAGAGGCTGACCTTGCCGCCTCTTCCCTGCTTGCCTTGGTGGGACCGAGGTGCGGGACGACCTTTCGAGAGAGGTGGCGGAGGGGACCGGACCGAAGAGAGAGAGCGAGAAACGATGGAAGATTGTTCGTCGGAGTTGGCTGTATCTGTTCCTGACCAGCGACATGAGTATGTTATCAGGAACCTAAACGCTAGAAGGAATAATACAGTGGAACTTCTGAATGTCCGTTCTGGCCGTCGGGTTTCGATCGTGTACACCCACTTCAGTCATTCTGGGGATCGAGGGAAGGGTGATTGAGACGATTTGTGGGGTACACAGGGGTTGATAAGCCCCCGATGCATGCACGGAATGTTGCGGTGAAACGCCTTGGGCAGCGGAACGCTTTGGGAGAGTCGTGTGATTGCTGGCCGCGCTGGCCGCGGGATTTTTTTTTTTTTCTTTTTTTGCCTGTGTCTCTTTTGGTTGTGGCTGCAGCTTTCCTCCTGTCTTTCACTTTAACAACTGGCCCCTTGTGGACAGAGTTAGCGTTTCATCCAGATCGACTACAATAAACAGTTTTTTCCTCACCATGTCTGTCAAGGGTGATGCTTAAACGCTTTCGGAGGTGGTTGAAGAGTTTGGTGGTCTTTGAGAAGAGTTGTCTTCTGACATCAGTGGGTGGATGCGCTCATATAGCTGAGGCTCTAACCGTATAGAAGTTTCTCTCGGGTGGCCGGTTTGGTCTTGCATGCGAACTACCCTGACCTGCCAATCAAAGCGGAGACTGAGCATCAGATCAGGATGGGGGCTGATGCTGAAGACGCCACTGCCTTGGTCAAGCTTATACTGTGAACCAGCGAATTCAAGCATGTCCAGAATTCCTTTAAAAACACTGGGTCCTTTACACTGAGATGGAGGTCTTTGTTGTGCGGGTACAATCAAAGACAGTCAGACAAAGACAAACATGGCCCAACACAAAAATAAAAGCCTTCAACAGGGAGGAGAGATAGAAGGTACTTCAAATGGAGAGGAGAGGACTCTTTGTTGTGAGAGGGGGAGGCCTGAAGGAGGGGGAGGGAATACGTCTAATAAATGGAGTCCTGCAAGGTGAGTCACAAAAATCATCAAAAATAAGTCATTGCGAGTGATGGGGGAAATCTGTATTTATGGGAAAAGAGGGGTGTAGATTTAGTTATGAAACAAAGAACAAAACATTAATCCACGCCAAACCAAAGGTCTGTAAAGGAAAGGAGTTACTTGGGGGGAAAGGGAGCCAGCGAGAGGAAGGGAGGGGGGGAATGCATGGGTCTAGAAGAGACCAAACTCGAAAAAAAAAAATGTCAGCAAAGTCTTTCATAGAGAGGAAGCCTTTATGGAAGTGGAGGGGGCTGGGGGGATTATCTGTTGTAGAGACAACGTCAGATGTTTTATTTTTTATTTTTTTAAGTATTGAAATGAAGATACGCCTTTATGGGGGGGGGGGGGGGGGGGGTGGGGGGGGGGGGGGGGTGGTTGGGGGGGACGGGGGGAGGGGGGGGGGTGGGGGGGGGGGGGGGGGGGGGGGGGGGGGGGATGGAGGGGGGGGGGTGGGGGTGGGGGGGGGGGGGGGGAGGGGGGGTGTGAATCTAGCACAAACACAGTTCAAAAGGCCTTCCAAAACAAAACGTCTTCTAAATCAAAGAAATCTATCACATGAATGAGGTGTGGAAACAAATGGGTATGTTGAAATCCTTAAAAACAAGACATCAGAAATCTATCTAGCAAAAAGTGTTTAAAGTAAGACCATGTCGTTTAAGGATAGAGCGGGGGGGGACCGGGTGTAATATTCTAACACAGACAAAGGAAACATGTTCAATACAAACAAGTCATATAAAGGAAGGATGGTTCTTGATGGAAATGATTCCGGTGGTGGGCCCCGGTGGGAGCTCAAATGTAAGTGGAGACAAATCAAATCGTCGTTACAGCAGAAAAGTCATTTAAGGGCAGGTACTTGGTACTTTATCTGACCGGGTCCCTATGAGGTAAAGGCCTGTCGCAATCCGGTACGAAGTCAAAAAAAATGTTCCAGCAGCAAACGGCTTGAAAGGGCCGGATGACGGCCGTATTGACAACGGGGAGAGCTGGGTTGAGGTAGGTATTACTAAATTTGGACAGACCACAGTCAATAATGTCTCCAGCAGAAAGGTGCATTAAGGAATGGATTGGCCTTTGTTGTACGGGGGACGTGGTACGGCGTCTAATCTAGTACAGACACAAGTCAAAAAAAGTTCCAGCAGAAGGTCATTAAGGAACTAAGGATGGCCCCTTTGTTGACGGGGACGAGGTAGGTGTCTAAATCTAGTACAGACAAAGTCAAAAATGTTCCCAGCAGAAAGGTCATTAAGGAAGGAGGCCTTTGTTGACGGGGACCTAAATCTTGAGGTATGGTCTCAAGGATCTTTGTACAGACAAAGTCAAAAAATGTGTTCCAGCAGAAGGTCATTAAGGAAGGGGCCTTTGTTGACGGGGACGAGGTAGGTGTCTAAATCTTGTACAGACAAAGTCAAAAATGTTCCAGCAGAAGGTCATTAAGGAAGGAGGAGGCCTTTGTTGACGGAAAAAGGGGAGCAGAAGGTGAGGTAGGTGTAGGTGTCTAAATCTTGTACAGACAAAGTCAAAAATGTTCCAGCAGGAAGGTCATTAAGGAAGGAGGCCTTTGTTGACGGGGACACGAGGTAGGTGTCTAAATCTTGTACAGACAAAGTCAAAAATGTTCCAGCAGAAGGTCATTAAGGAAGGAGGCCTTTGTTGACGGGGACGAGGTAGGTGTCTAAATCTTGTACAGACAAAGTCAAAAAATGTTCCAGCAGAAGGTCATTAAGGAAGGAGGCCTTTGTTGACGGGGAACGAGGTTAGGTGTCTAAATCTAGTACAGACAAAAGTCAATAAGGAAGGTTCCCGGGCAGAAGGTATTAAGGAAGGAGGCCTTTGTTGACGGGGACGAGGTAGGTGTCTAAATCTTTAGTACAGACAAAGTCAATAAATGTTCCGCAGAAAGGTCATTAAGGAAGGAGGCCTTTGTTGACGGGGACGAGGTAGGTGTCTAAATCTAGTACAGACAAAGTCAAAAATGTTCCAGCAGAAAGTCATTAAGGAAGGAGGCCTTTGTTGACGGGGGGACTAGGTAGGTGTCTCTAAATCTAGTACAGACAAAGTCAAAAATGTTCCGCAGGAAAAAGGAGGTCTGTTGACGGGGACGAGGTAGGTGTTAAAGGTACAGACAAAAGTCAAAAGTTCCACAGAAAGGCATTAAGGAAGGAGTTCCTTGGTTGACGGGGACGAGGTAGGTGTCTAAATCTTAGTACAGACAAAGTCAAAAATGTCCGGGGCAAAAAGTGCCTGAAGGGATGGTGTCCTTCACAAGTGGACAGGGTTCCAGTAAACGGGTGGGACGGGGGGTGGTGTCTAAACGGTGGGACAGGGTGTGAACGTGGGAGGGGGTGTAAACGGTGGGACGGGGGTGCTGTAAACGGTGTGGGGGCTGTAAACGGGGGGGGGGGGGGGACGGGGGTAAAACGGTGGGGCGGGGGGTGCAGATGCAGGCACTAAGTAAAAAAAAAAAAAAATCCCAGAAAAAACAAGGCTTGAAAGGGAGATAATATTCATTGGAGGGGTAGGGAGGAGTATGTATCTAACATTAAAAACATAAATAGAAAAAAGTCCCAGCAAAAATAAATAAATAAATAAAATAAGGAAGGGTGTGTGTCGGAGGGGGAGGAGAGGGTAGGGGGTGGGAGTGAGTCTGGGACAGTAGATTAGACAAAGACAAAAAAAATATTGTTCCAACAAAACAAAATGCTTTAAAGCTTGGACAGATTTTTAATCTAGGGGAGGGTGTGTGTGTGCGCGCGCCGCGTGTTGTGCGTGTGTGTGTGTATGTGTGTGTGTGTGTGCGTGAGTGCTGTGCGTGCGTGCGTGAGTGCGTGCGTGCTTGCGTGCGTGTCTGTGTGTGTGTGTGTGTGTGTGTGTGTGTGGTGTGTGTGTGTGTGTGCGTGCTTGCTGCGTGCGGTGCGTGCGGGTGTGCGTGTGTGTGTGTGTGTGTGTGTGTGTGTGTGTCTGGACAAATTAAAAACTGTCCCAGGAAACTAGTTCGTTCAAGTGAGGAAGCATTTCTTCATCTAAGAAGCATTTCTTCATATATCATTTGAGGGGGTGTGGGGTCGGGGGGTCTAGTGTTTAAGAAAGTCAGGGATTTCCCCCACGAAATAAGGCTGTAAAGGAAGGAACTCTTTACTGGAGGGGAGAGGGGGATGTAAAGCAGTATAGACAAACACAGAAGTATTTCAGTAAAAACCAAGTCTTTCAAGGTAAGGAAATATTGGAGTGGGTGTGTAAATTTAGTATAAAGAAAGTGAAAAGAAAAAAGATGTACGTTCCACCAGAACAAGTCTTTGTAAGACGGAAAGTTTTTTGTACGGGGACTAGGGAAGGGGAAGGTAAATCTATTAATGACTAAGATGAAAATATTCCAGCCAAAAAAAAAAAAAAATTCTTTCAGGAGAAGAAGTCTTTATTGGAGTGCTGACATAGGGCGGGCTGGGGGGTGGGGGGTGGGGGGGGGGGGGGGGGGGGAAAGGGATACATCTAGTACAGACAAAGATGAAAATGTACCGGCGTTATAAGGATTTTAAGGAAGAGAACATTTGTTTGAGGGTGTGGGTGTAGTGTAGTAGCAGAGACAACCTCAAATACACCCAAGCAAAACAAGGCTTCGGAGGGGAGCGAATATTTATTGAAGCTGGGGTGTGGAGTAAGTGATTGTGGTACAGACCAAATCAAAACTGTTCTCGTAAAACAAAGGCTTTAAAGGGAAACAGTATTTACTGGGCGAGGAGGAGGGAGAGGAGGGTGAGGAGAGGAGGATAAAGTAGGGTAAACAAAAAACAAAAATGTTCCGGCAAATCAGTTCTTCAAAAGGAAGGAAATGTTTATTGGATTGTAAGTCTACCGCCCACAACATTTTAAAACATCCAGCAAATTTTGTCTTTGAAGGGAAGGGAATATTAAGTTACTGGGGGTGGGGAGTGTAAAACTAGCGTGGTCAAAGTTTTGAAAATAAGTTCCATTAAAACAAGTCTTCGAAGAGAGGGAGTCTTTAATGGATTGAGGGGAGGGGGGGGGGGGGGGGGGGGGGGGGGGGGGGGGGTGGGACCTAGTATCGACAAAGATAAAAAATGTCCCAGCAAAACGAAGCTTTGAAGAAAGAGAGAAGAGACTATTATTTACTTTTAAGCGGTGCAGGAGACGGTGAAATAAGTATAAACGAAGACTGAAATGTCCCAGAAAAACAAGTTATAAAAAAGGGAGGGAGTATTTATCAGAAGGCCGTGTGTGTGTGTGTGTGATCCTTGTATGGACAAAAGTCGAAAATTTTCGAGCAAAACGGGGGGGGGTTGGCACTTAAGGGAGGGAGAATTTATCGGAGGGTAAATGAAGAATAGACAAAGAGAGGCTGTTCCAAAAAGGGGCGCACATTTTAAAGGGAGTCTTCGTATGAGGTAAAAACAAAGTGGAAAACAAAGGAAAAAAATGAAAGAATGTACATAGGGGGGGAAAGGGGGGGGGGGGGGGATAGTTTTGCAGGATATTAGGGCTTTTTAAGAAAATGTATTTCAAATTCATTCAAATGAGAATACAAGAACAAAAAAAAAAAAAAAAAAAGCATAAATCGCAGTCAAAGTACAACAGATATCCGTGAAGGAATCAATCAAGCAAAAACAAAACCAAAAAAAAAAATACGCCATGGTACCTCGAGGAACACAATGCCAAGAATCCTGTGTTCCTAGCTCTGTCACACACCACATGGACAACTAGTTTGTCAGCGTGACATGACATTACGGGCTACGGTCGCACATGTAAACACGCTGTGAGATCTCATTATCTTTATTGTTATTATCATCATTATTATCGAAAGGTCAGTTCTTGAGCAGTAATGACTGACATTTTCCACCCGTCGTTCTGACTGCACCTGCAAACAAATGTTGATCTGTGACGCAAACCTGCCACATACGGCACGATCACGGAGGGAAAGTAGGCCAATTATCGCATTTACAGGCGTCTGTTTATGCATGCTGTACTCGTATGGTCCATGTAACCTTTGAGCGAACACGAGAAAAAACACACACACGAGAGGTCAGCACGTGCTCAGGCACTCACACACATGCAGACATATAGGCGTACACGCTCGCGAGCGCCCAGAGAGAGAGAGAGAGAGCACGAGAGAGAGAGAGACGAGAGAGAGAGAGAGAGGAGACAGACAGACAGACAGACAGACAGACAGACAGGCAGACTGACAGACAGATAGACAAGCAGACAGAGACAGACAGAGACTCGCACTCGCTCAAGTCTGCGCACAGACACACATATAATAATAATAATAATAATAATAATAATAATAATATAATAATAATAATGAAATACTTATATAGCGCCTATTCTCGGCTAGAGACCAAGCTCTAAGCGCTTTACAATCAACACTCGTTTACACAACGGGCTGCCTACCTGGGTAGTGCCGCACATATGCGCACATACATGTAGCTATATGTGTGCGGGCTTGCGCACACACACACACACACACACACACACACACACACCACACACACACACACACACACACAACACACACACACACACTCACGCACGCACGCACACACACATACAAATCCATGCGAAATGTTTTTCTTATACGGCTAATATTTAAATCATTTTGTAACTAAGTAGATAGAAAAAAAAAGTACGCGACTGATCCGCGAATTTTGCGCTCGAGGTGGTTTTTTTTGTTGTGTTGTTTGTGTTTTTGTTTTTTGTTTTTTTTTTGCATCAGGGAGTGAAACCACACTCTTCGTCGGCGAATTTCTCCCAGAGGAAGGGAGAGCATAGTCTCCCTTCCACCATGTGCAAAACGTTTGTTGCTAGCTACTTAGCTGTGTGTACCCATGTTAAAAAACTCTTTATCTATACAGAACAAGCTGTTTTGCCAGGTTGCAGACAGTCCCAATGGTTCCTCTCCGAGATTCTTTTCTTTTCTTTTTTTTTTTTTTCATTTCAGTTACCCAGCATCGGTGCTTTAGTATTCTTTTTTACTGCACATTTCATTTTTTCTCTGCAGTATTTGAAACAGTAAGCAGATTCCCATTTTCATTGAAACTAAAGTTTCTTCCGTTCATGGTGGAAAAAAAGAAAGAAAGAAAGAAAGAAAGAAAGCAGCTCAAAACGCGAATATAGCGGAAAAAAAAAAAAAAAAAAAAACATCGAGTCAGTGGAATTTTGCTGCCTAGTGATTTTCGGGGGGCAAAATTTCGCGAGAGAATTTCGCCAGTTGAAAACAGCAACTTTTAAGATATTAAATTTCTTGGAATTACTTCAGCCAAAAATTAGATGTTTGTACTACAATCAGAACATAAAGAGTTCCTAACAAAGATCACAACATGAATTCTGGTTCAGATGGATACATCGGAGCTTGTTGGTTTTTATTGGAAACACTATTTTTTCATTCGTGATGTTACGCATGGTCCCTAAACTGTAGCTCACTTAAAGGTAAAGGCTTTACTTGTACATTGGACATTTTCTAAGGCAGGCAGAAGTCAAAAAGTGTTAAACTGCCTTAAAGATTTTTAAATGTTTGTAAATTTTTATTCTCCTCACCACGTGATTCTTCCCACGCGTAATTCAGATTTGATTTTAGTAGTAGTAGTAGTAGTAGTAGTAGTAGTAGTAGTAGTAGTAGTAGTAGTAGTAGTAGTAGTAATTCTGATGTCGATGATCATGAGAATGATAGTAATAATAGTAATGATAATAATAATGATGATGGTGATGATGATTTGATGATGATGATAATGAGAAGAAGAAGAAGAAGGATGATGATGATGATGATGATGATGATGATGATGATGATAGTAATAATAATAATAATTACAATAATGATAAAAATCACAATAATAATAACGATAACAACAACAACAACAACAACAAAAAACAAAAACAACAACAACAAAAACAACGAAAATAATGATAAAGTCTAGTATTTATACAATCCAATATCTTGCATTAGTAATTCAGTGCGCTGTCCATTCGCCATTCCCGAACAAACTACACATTCAAAACTACCTCCTCACTCCTCACCCTTCCTTCCACCCCACAGCAACCCACGGATTCCTCCCCCCCCCCCCCCCCCCCCCAACTCCCACACAACACACACAGCTTACAACACAGATTAGGGAATGCTAGGCCAAACAGATATGTCTTAAGGCTGTTTTTTGATTTTTTTTTTTTTTTTTTTTTTTTTTTGGCAAAGGTGACATGTTGCGAAACCTAGATGGTTGAGAGTTCCAGGCGCATGATGAAGAGAAACTAAAACTGCATTCCCAGTGTTTTTCTCTTTGTTGTGTATCATGGAATTGTCAAGAGCTTTTTGTTGGAGGGACGATGTGTAGGGAAAGAATGATATGTGCTGAGCAAGGCAGATAAATATGGCAGAAGTGCACCGTCAAAATGGCGGAAAGTGAGAGCTGCAATCTTGCACTGGCAGCTACATTTTACAGGGAGCCAGTGGAGACCCTTAAAACAGCGACGTTATGTGTTTTTGTCTTTTTTCTTTTCAAATGCGAGTCTGGTGGCACCGCCTTTTTAATTGTGTGTGTTTTATTGAAAGTAAAATTTACTGAGTTGCCTATCTTAACCTCAATGTCCCCATTGAGATATCTTCTATACAATGAGGGGATTTAACACATTATGGTGTTTTAGGCCATCTAAGTTAACTGTTCAACCGAATCAGGCTGAGTCTCTTTCAAGATGTTTAATCGGATTTCTAAAATACACAACCATTGTACACATCATCACCAACGGAAATCAAAATATGTAAACACGTAAAAAGCTCTAGTTGTTATTCAGATATCATGTCTCTCTTCGGCTCTCTCTCTCACACACACACACACACAACACACACACACACACACACACACACACATATATATATATATATATATATATATATATATATATATATATATATTACACAACACACACCACGCACACGCACACACACGCACACACGAGCGCGCGCGCACGCACGCAAACGCCTCTCACACACACACACACACACACACACACACACACACACACACACACACACACACACACAGTATATATATATATATATATACTATATATATATATATATATATATGCACTCACGAACGTACGCACTTTAAACACGTACACTCGCACGCACGCTCGCACGCACACGCACGCTCGCACGCACACGCGAACCAACACACACGCGCGCGCGCGCGCACGCACAGTCTCTCTAAGTATGTGCGTGTGTATAAGTGTTATGGTTGGCAAATCTGCTTTAGCATTTAGCTCTAGGTGGGTTTACACTCTACGTTATGACATGTTGTTGTGCCTAGTTCATGCAATAGCACTCTATTTTGGCTCTGTGGATTTCAAACGCCTCCATCATCATAATTCTTTCCGACACTTCCAACCATTCCCATCCCCCATCCGCCCACCCACCCCCTATTCTCTCTCTCTCTCTCTTGCACACAGTTTGCATCAGTAAATGGTGCTTTCAAAGCCGCAACGAAATATCAAGGCGACGGCAAAGGGAAACGATTGTATAGCAAGAGTTATTTCCCTTTGATCGTGGCGTTGATCTCTACGATCACCGGGTGGAACAACAAGAGAAATAGCAGTGGTTTTGTAGTGCTAAGTTGATGGTTATAGACTCAGGCGGCCACCACATGGGCCTTTCCACAAGGCAGACAGTCACTGCCATGCGGGAAAAAGGTCTCACCCTGAAAGGGAAAGACAATTGTACAGTAAACATTCGTAATAGCACAGCAATGGTACGGTAGGTTTGACATTCATCTTTAGGTGCTTATAGATAGTATGGTTACAAGGCATTTCCGACTTGATCTCTTAGCCCAGTTGACGAAAAAAAAAAAAAAAACTGAAAAAAAAAAAAAATGGGACAACTACGTTAAAGGCCAAAAACAAACTAGCATGTAAATGTATGGACAAATACGTTGAAAGCCACACGAAACGAATATGTCCTGCACAAAGCAGAGACAGCTAGAATCTCACATCTCCTCTCTCTCGTTCTCAGCCCCCCTCCTCCGGGCCCTCTCTCCCTATAAGCTGGTCGCTCAGAGTTCTAACGATCTAACCATCAAGCAAGTGAAGACCTCTCCTCACTAGCTCTCATCAGCCCGTCGCGGGAGTTCTTCCTCTGTCCTCCCTCCTTCTCGAGACTCCCTCTCCCTCTCTCATCTCCTCCTCCGCCCTCTCCTCTCTCTCTGGAACCCTGAATGGTGATCTCATCTGTCCATACATGTCATAAACATTAAATTATTCTATAGGCAAGAAAGAAAAAGAAAAAAAAATAATAAAAAAAAAAAAAAAAGTAATAGAAATACGAAAAGAAAGAAGAAAAAGAAAGAAAATGAAAGTAACACTGTGACTGGTGAACAGAGTAAAAACTTGGTAAGCAGTTTTTTTTTTATTATTTTTTTGGAGAAAGAGAAGACAAGGGGAAAACAGACCACCACACGCAGAGAAAAATAAATGCAAAATAATATAAAAGTCAATTTGCATTAATGATAAGGGGAAAAAAATAAAAAAAAAAAAGAAAGAAGGTAGAAAAGGGAGAAATAGAAAAAGAAGGGGGGAGAAAGAACAAAAAAAAAAAGAAAAGAAGAGAAAGAGAAAGAGGAGGAAAGAAAAGGAAAAGAGGAAAAGAGAAAGAGGTAAGTAGAGCGTGGCGTAGAGATAAAAAAAACAAAAAATATCGGTGGGCTTTCGCACTGTTACTAAGGCCGGTTGTTATCAGTACACGAAGGGGAGGGGGGGGAAATTGTTTAACTCACACAGAGAGGCTATAATAGGTTTCTTGATAACAAAACGTGCAGCGATGCTTAAGAAAAAGAACAAAAGAAGGGAAATACCCTCCAAAGTCAGAAAAAAAAAAAAAAAAAAAAAAAACGAAAAGCGCGTTATAGCTCGAGGCGAGAGATATCTCGCGTTTCTGTAGAATATAGGGAAAGAAGAGGAGGACTAGACGAGGAAGGGGGTGGGGGTGGCGAGTTGAAAAGAGAAAGAGGGGGGTGGGCGCTCCATGAAACCCCAATTCAGAGGTGGGGTAATGCAAACGACATGAGAAAAAAAAGAGTGCTTGAATGAGGAATGGAAAAGAAATGGAGAAAATTAAATGGGGGTGGGGAAGGGGGTGAGGTGGGTGGGGAAGGGCTGGGGAGGGGGGGGGGGAACGAAGGGAGGAGGTGTGGGGAGGTAAAAGAGGGAGGGGGGGGCGGGGGGGGGGGAAGGTGGGGTAGGGGCGAGAAATAAGCCACTTGGGGCGAGATGAAAAAAAAAAAAAAGCAAGGGAAAGCTACGGGCAAGAGGAGCATGGGGCGATTGTTGGATTGTTGGACAGCTTTTCCGTTAGTTTGTTTTACTTCACTTTGTCTTTCTTTCTTTTCTTTCTTTATTCTTATTTCTGTAGGGCGTCGTGTGAGTGTGTGTGTGTGTGTGTGTGTGTGTTGTGGTGTTGTGTGTGTGTGTATGTGTCTGTTGGTGTGTTGTGTGTGATGTGTGTGGGTGTGCTCGCGCGCGCGCTGTGGGTGTGCGTGCTTGCGCACGCGTGCATGTCTTTATGGACGATGCGCGTGAAGTGTTGTCCTCGTCTCCAGTTCCTCAATGTGTTGCATACGCGTGCGTAACTATGCTGGGTGCGCTGTTATGGGATGTATGGGAATAGTAATGGTAATGTGTGGGTTGTTCTGGTCTGTCTTGTGCGAGAGACAGCAGAGACGCGTTGCGGATGTTTTGTGTGTGGGTGTGTGTGGTGTGTGTGTTTGTGTGGTGTTGTGTGTGTGTGTGTGTGGTGTGTGTGGTGTGTGTGCACGCATGCGTGCAATCAATTAAGAAATTGAGTGATTGATTAAGTGATTGACTTAGTGAGCTTTGATGATTGCCCATTAGTTAGCCACAATCAATTAAACCATTCACTCAATGCAAAAACCGGCTTCGATCGATCTAAAAGCCAAACGAGCAATAAAGCGATATACTTAGTAGCATTTCACAAACACAAACAACCACACACACACACGAAAGGCACACTACGATCACAACACACAAACACCAACAACAAGAACCAACAAACACACGTCACTCGTCGCTCGCTTGCTCGCACGCACAACACGTACGCACGCACGAACGTGCCGCGCTCCGTACACAGGCTTCGCCAGTGGCACGCGTTGATTGTACATTTACGATAGACATTTTCAGATTGCAATAACTTGTCGTTCAGGGGGAATGACGTTAAGGCTGTAGCCTTAAATGGTCACCGCAGAAGAGAAAGAAGGCAGAATATAGGAAATAAGAAAGAAAAAAGGAGATAGGAAAGAAGAGAAAGAAGAAAGAAAAAAAGAGAAAAGAAAAGAAGAGATAGGGACAGGACGAATGGACGAGAAGAGGTGAAAGAAAGTAGGAGAATAACGAAGGAGATCAAAAGAAGGAGGAAGAAAAGGAAGAGGAAAGAAGGTAGAGAATAGAAAAAGAAGTACGATATATAGGGAAGAAGTGACCGATTTACTAAACAACAGTTTTTGTTGTCGAGTCGTGCTAGACAGCGGTTAGGGGTTCAAGCGTGTCTGAATGAGATGCGGAGAGAAGATGAAGCAACGAGGGTGGAGGGAGTGAGAGAGGAGAGAAGCGATGAAGAATTGGGAAGAATGCGTTTTTTTTGGAGCTGAGATAAAGAGCCGGAGGAGGAGGGACGTGGGAGGGCGAGTGATGAAGATGAGGAGGGAGCCCACAGCGGAGGAGAGGGATGGCCGAGCAGAGAGAGGACGTTGAGGACCCGGACATACCATCGGTGGAGCATGGGCATGTTGAAGGGAGGAGGAGAGGCAGAGGGCCTTGGCGAAGGGGTGGGGATCGAGGATGAGGGAGAGGGGCGAGGGCGCTTTGGGGATTCTTTTTTTTTTCTTTGGAGGAGAGCGAGAGTGATGAGAGGTTTTTTTTTTTGTGTGTATTTTGAGGGGGTGCGGTGAGAGAGAGGGAGAGGAACGCGAAGAGACGTGGGGGAGGGGTTGAGAGGGTTCCAGGAGAGATGGAGGGAAGGGAGGAGAAGAGGGGAAGTGAGGCGAGAGGAGAGAGAGTGGGTGTAGGAGAGAGAGAGAAGGGGGAGAGGCAGGGATTGAGACGGGGACGGCGGAGAGGGGAGTGAGTGGGGGGTCTTGAGAGTTTTTATGCGATGTGTTTTTTTTGTAGAGGCGATGGAGAGGTGTGGAGGAGGGGAGGGGGGGGAGGAGGGTGGTGAGCGATGAGGATGCGCGAGGAGAAAGGACGGATGACGAGATGGGAGGAGTATGGGGCTGGGGGTGAGACGTAGGATGGTGGAGGCGTATGGGCCCTGGATGAGGAGAGCGGGGAGAGAGGGAGAGT
>JADBJO010006717.1:32500-47500 GCA_016801955.1 Conus betulinus | reverse complement strand
ACACACACACTCACACACACACACACACACACACACACACACACACGCACGCACGCACGCACGCACGCACGCATGCGCGCGCACGCACGCACGCACGCACACACACACGCGCGCGCGCGCGCGCACACACACACACACACACAAACACACACACACACACACACGCACACACACAATATCAGACAGAGAGAGAGAGAGAGAGAGAGAGAGAGAGAGAGAGAGAGAGAGAGAGAGATGGATGGACAAAAACAAACAGACAGACAGACAGAATTCCTCAGGATTCCAAGAGGAATTCTGCCGCAAAGGAAACAGCACACTCATAAACAATGTTAACAAAGAGAATTGAAACGAAAGACACCAAAGAATGAACTAACAGATGCTCATTTTTTCCCCTTGCTTTTTAGCATTTGGGTGGTCTAGATGCTTGTGTTTGCGCTCTCTCTCTCTCTCTCTCTCCTCTCTCTCTCTTTCTCTCTCTCTACTTTTCTTTTTTTTTTTTTCCTTGCTACCAAATAATCACAGCTGCCTCGAATGAATCTCGTTTCCACCTCAGCATCAGAAACACAGCAAACTAGCAACTACCGTTATTCCATCGTTTTCTTGTTTTGTTTTTTAATTCTCATAGATGTGTTTACGAGGGAGGCCTCATTTGACTTCTGCTATGCCAGCATTGCAAAGAGACAGTCCGAAAGAGAAACCTAAGGCCGTACAGTCAACAAACCACCAGAGCGTCTGAAGAAAAGTTGGTATCTACAGGACAACCACCCCCCAACCCCCCCCCCCCCCCCCCCCCCCCCCCCCCCCCCCCCCCTCCCGACCCCCCCCCCCCTTTTTCCCCCCCCCCCCCCCCCCCCCCCCCCCCCCAGACCGCCCCCCACCCCTCGACCGTCCTCACTCCCGCTCCACCCTACCGTTTCTTCTTTCTTCTGTCCTATTACCTTTTCTTTCTCCTTTCCGTCTTTCTCTTTTCCTGTCCTCATCCTTTCCTTTGTTCCAACGAGCACTGAGCCAGCCTCCCCTATCCCACCCTGTCTACACCCCTCATCTCAGCCATATCAAAAGTGATGTTATTAGCCAGCCTTCCCTGTCCCAACCCTGTCTACACCCATCATCAGCCCCATGTCTCAAAGTGATGTTATTAGCCAGCTTTCCCTGTCCCACCCTGTCTACACCCCACATCATCACGCCATATCAAAAGTGATGTTATTAGCCAGCTTCCCTGTCCCACCCACCCTGTCTACACCCTCATATCATCAGCCACATCAAATAGTGATGTTATTAGCCAGCCTCTCCTGTCCCCACCTGTCCACACCCATCATCAGCACATCAAAAGTGATGTTATTGGCCAGGCTTCCCTGTCCCACCACCCTGTCTACACCCATCACCCTCAAGCCCACATCAAAAGTGATGTTATTTAGCCAGCCTTCCCTGTCCCCTGTCCCTGTCTACACCCATCATCAGCAGCCATATCAAAAGTGATGTTATTAGCCAGCTTTTGTCCTGTCCCCACCCTGTCTACACCCATCATCAGCCATATCAAAGTGATGATGTAGACCACACCATCTCATCCACTTCAGCCAGCTTTCCCTGTCTACCCACCCTGTCTACACCCATCATCAGGCCACATCAAATAGTGATGTTATTGTCACTTTCTGTTCGTCCGTATGTCCCCACACTGTCATGCGGCAAAAAATGAGCTGTCATCCCACTCTTGATTGTTCCCCATTCCATCTCCTCTATTCAACGGGTGAATTTTGGTATCTCTCCCTACCAATCGCAAGAAAGCTTACAGAATTCAGCGAATCACGTAACCTGACACATGTATTTAAATTCATCCGAAGAAAACGAAGACAAAATGTACACGATCTTGTTTCTAAATCAGCGTCTTTCCATATAAAATCCGTATCATTTTCCATACAAAACAGGATAAAGGTCAAAGAAGAAATCTTTTCATAATTTTGTTGAGCCATCCTTTTATGCTCTGTGCACCAGAAATAGTATCGTTCTCCGATTGGTAGCAAGAAGTGTCGGCATTTTTAAATCTTTACACCCAACAGTACTGGAGAAGAGCTAAGCTCAAACCATGAATGCCACAAAGTTCAAGGATCTCTTGACCTCTTGACTCCTTGACCTACAAGATGAGAGTTTTTTGATCAGAATGTCAGACAGTAGCGAAAGATCCCCCTCCCCCTTTTCCCCTCCCTAAAGTGTTTTCATCAGATTGTCAGACAGTAGCAAGGACGCACCCCCCCCCCCCCCCCCCCCCCCCCCCCCCCCCCCCACCCCACCCACCCCCCCACCCCCCCCCACCCCCAACTTTTTTCCCACCCCGAAGTGTTTTCATCAGATTGTTAGACAGTAGCAAAAGATTAACCATCCCCTGCCCCCCCCCCCCCCCCCCCCCCCCCCCCCCCCCCCCCCCTCCCCAAAGTGTTTTTCACCAGATTGTCAGACAGAAGCAAAAGACCCCCATCTCCCCCTTTTCCCCTCTCCTAAGGTGCGCTGTTACAGTGAGAGACATCATCGCCTTGCAGCGCTCTATCGGTCGTCGACTCCACCGTTTCCACACTGGGTGCACCTATAGTATGAGAACATACTGGCCTCACAAGCCAGTAACAGCTCTCTCTCTCTCTCTCTCTCTCTCTCTCTCTCTCTCTCTCTCTCTCTGTTGTCTGTCTGTCTGTCTGTATCTCTGTTCTCTCTCTCTCTCTCTCTCTCTCTCTCTCTCTCTCTCATTTCCTTTTGGGGGGGGGGGGGGGGGGGGGGGGGGGAGGGGAGGGGTATGGAGGCGTTCATCCTTTGGGAAAATGGGGTTAAATTCTTATTTCTAAGGATCACAACTGTTTAAACTCAGATATATAGCTGCTTTTCCTATTGTCCCTGTTTCTTCAAAGGAAAACAATCAGTATCGATGTTATTCCTAAGGATCACGACTGTCGTATCTATTTTCGCGCATAAAACAGTTATTGTCTTTTATGTTAAACACCGAAAATAGGAAAAAAACTATGATTCTCAGGATCACAACTATTTTCGCTTCGGCCGATCCCCTTTGTGCTTGTCATGGTAAGTAGTAGCGATCATAGTTGTTTTCCCTGTTAACCTTTTCCTCGTCGTAATACGTTCTACCACAGAAAAACAAGGATAATTGTTATTTTCCCATGGTAAATCTGGAAAAACACATTTGATCCAGAGAAAACAGTTGTGATTCCGGGCAAAATAATTGCTATCCTCGGAATAATTGCTGTTTTTGCCCCTTTTTGATTTTCCCCTGAGGATCACCGCTGTTTTCCAAAGCAAAAACAGCTATCATCGACTTTAAACGCCGGCATGTTTCCATACTACAGAGCCTTTCCAGGGGCCCACAAGGAGAAGCAGAGGCCTCGTCATTTATGAAATCAAATGACAACCAGTGGCATACGTTTATGTTTAATTTCTCAAAACGAAAATCAAAATAGAACAAAAATATTCAGGCGATTTACGCTTAAATTTTATTCGAAACGATTTGAACCGCTTAAGCAGTGGACCCCGTTTATAACCGCTTTGATCTATTTACACTTACTAAATAGGAAAGCTCCAACACTCAGCTGGCCGCGAGATTGACCCGTAAGGGTACGTGCTGCTTGCAACGGCACTGAAGTTAATAGCTGATTGATTCAGCCTGAATGGCATCACTGTAAATACAGAACATGCTGTTACGTTGTTTCAGTCATTGGTCACGTCACGCCAGTGACCGTTTTTTAGGCGACATGCACATGTAAAGTTTGCAAACGCGAAATGTGTTTATAGTTTCTTTTCAATGGCTTAGTCCGCCCAAACGTTCAAAAAGCAGGATATTCAAAAAGCAGGTTTGTTTTGTCTTTACTGTAAGTAGCAGACATTATGCCTTGCAGCAGCAGACGACTGATGCACAAATTTGCAAGAAAACCGGCCACTGGCTACAGCAGAAACGTATGTTCCAGAGAAATTTCAGACATAGTGGCACTGGCTTGCTGGAATCCAGAACGCTTCAGACTACATGGCGAACTAGTCCGATTTCAAACTGGTTGGGAACGATTCCGCATGAATCGGTTTTCTAGTGTACATGCACGTGGGAACGGTTCCGCATGAATTGGTTTGTAGTGTAAACGCACAAAGACGTGTCAGACTAGTCTGAACCCGTTTACGTGTGCCATCTGTAAATCGTCCCAAATTTTGGGCGCAGAAATGATACTGAACATTTCCGTTCCTCTAAAATCACCTGTGCAAGTGTTAGTGTTAGTGTGTGTGTGTGTGTGTGTGTGTGTGTGTGTGTGTGTGTGCGCGCGCGCGCGCGCGCGCGCGCGCGTGTGTGTGCATGTGTGTGTGTGGGCGTGTGTGTGCACATGTGTGCATGTGTGTGTGTGTGGTGCGTGCGTGCATGCGCGCGCGCGCGCGCGCAAGTGTGTGTTTAGGTGTGTGTGTGTGTGTGTGTGTGTGTTGTGTGTGTGTGTGTGTGTGTGTGTTTGAGTTAGTCTGACAATGAATTGTTTTCAGTCAGTCAGTCAGTCAGTCAGTGTGTGTGTGTGTGTGTGTGTGTGTGTGTGTGTGTGTGTGTGTGTGTGTGTGTGTGTGTGTGTGTGTGTGTGTGTGTACGTACGCATTCATGACCGTGTGTGTGTGTGTGTGTGTGTGTGTGTGTGTGTGTGTGTGTGTGTGTGTGTGTGTGTGTGTGTGTGTGTGTGTGTGTACGCACGCGCGCATGCGCGTGTTGCACGTCTATGTGTGTGCGTGTATGAGTGTGTGGGAGAGAAACGTGTGGTGTGTGTGGTGTGGGGGGGGGGGGGGGGGGGGGGGGGGGGGGAATCAGCGCACCTGCGTGCATGTGTGTACACACATGTCACTTAATAGATGAGGTAAGACGGTAACTAAAACAATTTGACGTCAGTTCCCAACAACGGAGCAGAAAGCATAATATTTGCTGTGGGAAAGGGACGGGCGAAGTGTTGTGTGGGGATGAAAGAGTGGAGGGAAAGAAGCATTTAGCAAAAACACAGATGATGAAGTGCATCAAAGGTCTGTCTCTCGCGCCACTGATGAAGTGACGTCATTAAACTGAGTGGCATCATTAGCGCCATTATCCTGAGTGACGTCATGACATCCAGGAAGTGCGTCTTCGGTCAATCCGTTTGAAGTTCTCCGATGAGCATGTGATGTGGTTCTGCGTGAGTAGGAGACATAGATTAGCTTATTTACTTTACAAGAATAGAATAAGATAAAGCGAAAGAAAGAAATGAAGGAATGGTGGAAGGAAGGGAAGGAAGGAAGGAATAAAGAAAGGAAAAAAACGAACGAAAGAGAAGAAAGAAAGAAAACATCTCTCTTACTCCAAGTAGAAATCCTTCACAGTTCGCATTTGAAGAATCTTTAAGTGCATTTTTGTTTGTTTGTTTTTTTGTTTGTTTTTGCTTTTTGTTTTTTGTTTTATCACAGTGGAGTTACTGCGTGTGGACCAGGCCATGTACACTACACTTCATCTTCTTAGCCACGAGGCCGACGTGTGCAAGGTTAGAAATGAATGAAAAAAAATGAATGACTGGATTTTTTTAGAGTTGGTTCTCACGCAAAGTGTCCGTATGTCGGCTGGTGCATTAAAAGTTCCCAACCGCCTGGGTACATCGGGCCGGGGTAGAGTATTACAATAGACAAAGAGACTTGGTAATTTGTTAGTTGAGATGTCTCTGTCTCTGTCTGTGTTGTCTGTCTGTCTGTCTGTCTGTCTGTCTCTCTCTCTCTCTCCTCTCTATGTTTAGCTAGCTAGCGACCTAAATAGATAGATAGATAGATAGATAGATAGATAGATAGATAGATAGATATTGATGAAATTGTAAGACTAACATATATGAATTCCTTATACAATTATAAATGATCGTATGGCTTTGTGTCTATTCACGTGACAACCAGGTTCATTTTGTTCTTTCATGTCCAGAATCAGACATAGTTCCGTGTTAAAAAATGATACTGTTAAAGGCATCAACAAGTGATGAAATAGTTCAACAGCTTGCCATACATTTGTACTGAAACTTTAAAGACAAAACTCAATATAAGCTTGAATTGCTCGTATCATCTGATGGAAATGCATCATGTTACGTATTTCTCTTTCCCTCTTTTAAGAGGGTATGGCTTCTATGAATGAAATCTTTGCCTTGTCGTGTCGTATCCTCCCCCCCACCCCCCCCCCCTCTCTCTCTCTCTCTCTCTCTCTCTCTCTCTCTCTCTCTCTCTCAGAACGGCAAAATTAGAGGGAAATGAAAAATTTAGAGCGCACAGACATTGCAAGCATCTTCACGGTTTAGAACCCCGAGTAAACGATATTACTATCAAAATGTCTGTGACTGCGTAATCCGACTCAGATTTGAAATAGACGATGTAAACGTGAGCAAGAAATTACCTGTAAACAGTAAAACTTCTTCATATTACAATCCCGGCAAAACAAAGTAAGCTACACTTCATTCGTCAATTTCCGGTTCACTCCAATCTATGAGGGAAATATGTTAGAAGGATATGCGCACATGATAATGTATCCCTTAATCGTGAAGACCTGCCTGTGTGAGTTGGTGTTCCAGATCCATGTTCACTTGTGCAACGTTTTAAAACCAAATTTTTTGTTTTTTTTTTTTCTTTTTTTTTTTTTTTTTTTAGTTCTGTTATGGGCAGGTGGTCTTCTCTCTCTCTCCTCTCTCTCTCTCTCTCTCTCTCTCTCTCTCTCTCTCTCTCTCTCTCTCTCTACCGCGCGCGCGCGCTCACACACACACACAAACACACACACACACACACACACACACACACACACGCACACACAGACTGTCACATGCGCGCGCGTGTGCGTGCAAGCGCGAGAGAGTGCGCGCGTGCGCTCAAATTGTAAACTGCTCAGAAAGGAATCTGTGTCTGTTTGCGCGTTGCACTTTGATTGAAAAGCAATGCGGTCTCAAAATGTATCGATATTGTTGCTGTTACTTGAGCACATTTTCTGACTTGAAAGTTCGAAATGAAGCAAAAGAAAAACGAAAAAAAAGAAAAGAAAGCCAGGGAAAAAAGAGGGGGAAAGCTGGGATGACAGCGGGAAGAAGAAAAAGAAAAAGAGAGGGGGAGGAAGCCAGCGGGAAAAAAGAGAGGGGGAAAGCTGGGATGAGCAGGGGATGACTGCGGGAAGAAAAAAGAAAAGAAAGCCAGGGAAAAAGAGAGAGGGGGGGAAAGCTGGGATGACTGCGGGAAGAAAAAAGAAAAGCAAAGCCAGGGAAAAGAGAGAGGGGGAAAGCTGGGATGACAGCGGGAAGAAAAAGAGAAAAGCAAGCCAGGGAAAAGAGAGGGGGAAAGCTGCTGGATGACAGCGGGAAGAAAAAGAAAAGAAAGCCCAGGGGAAAAGAGAGGGGGGAAGCCTGCTGGGATGACAGCGGGAAGAAAAAAGAGAAAGCAAAGCCAGGGAAAAAGAGGGGGAAAGCTGGGATGACAGCGGGAAGAAAAAGAAAAGAAAGCCAGGGAAAAGAGAGGGGGAAAGCTGGGATGACAGCGGGAAGAAAAAAGAAAGAAAGCCAGGGAAAAGAGAAGAGAGGGGGGGAAGAGCTGGGGATGACAGCGGGGAAGAAAAAGAAAAGAAAGAGCCCAGGGAAAAAGAGAGGGAGGGGGAAAGCTGGGATGACAGCGGGAGAAAAAAAGAAAAGAAAGAAAGCCAGGAAAAAAGAGAGGGGGAAAGCTGGGATGACAGCGGGAAGAGGGGGATGGGAGGCGTGGGACTACAGGGGTGGAATGATGAGGACAAGTCGGAGGGTTGGGGGGGAAGGAGGAGAAGAGGGTTGGGGTAGAAGAGAGAGTAGAGTGTATGTTGGAAGGACGGATCTCTCTCTCTCTCTCCTCTCTCTCTCTCTCTCTCTCTCTTCTCTCTCCTCTCTCTCTCTCTCTCTCTCTCTCGCTCTATCTCTCTCTCTCTCTCTCTCTCTCTGGCTCTCTGGCATATCCAGCCAGTCTTCATTCACAAGCATGGCATCCATCCATCCATCCATCCATCCATCCTGTGCCCTGCAGCGAGTCTGGCATTCATGATGTTTGTCTAGGGGTGACAGAGAACATCTGAATGAGTCACGTCTCAACACGCTGTGTTGACTCTGTCCTTTAATAATCTGGTTCCAAACCGGAACTTACAACTGAAGAGCTGAGATGAAAATGCATGTACGAGTCTGCGTATTCTTCTTGTACATTTATGTGTGCGTTGGTGTTTGGTTGTTTGTTTGGTTTGTCGTTGTTTGCTTGTGTGAGTGTGCATATTTTATGTTGCTGTCTTTGTGCATGTCCGGGGCGGATAGTGTGCCATATTATGTGTGTGCTGTCCATGTGCCTCGGATGTCCATGAATCGGGTCCATGCGTTTGTGCGTGTGCAGTGATTACAGTGTGTGTCTTGGAGCAGGCGATTCCATGAATGGGTCTGCCCTCAGGAGGGATTACCGTTTCCCCCATATGCTTCTGGTGAAGACCTTTTTATATTCACCCTAATTTTGTTTCCCATGAGTTTTCCTAATTTCCCTTTTTTTCCTCTCCCCCCTACTCCCTCCCTCATTTTTTTTTCTTTTTTTTTTTTTTATCTTCGCCAAGTCATTAATATCATACGGAGGAATTGTTAGCCTGCGCTTTTCCCCACTACATAATGGTAGTGGTGTGTGGTTTGTAACATGTTGTGTGTGTGTGTGTGTGTGTGTGTGTGTGTGTGTGTGTGTGTGTGTGCGTGCGCGATGTGGTATATGTGGTGCGAAGAAGAGAGTTCAGGTCCGGGCGCGCGCGGTTCCCCACGCGAAGGTTTCAACGTCACTGTGAGTGTGTTGTGTTTGAGACAGACAGACCGAAAGTCAGGCGCGAGAGACAGACCAGATTGGAGATAGGTTCAGAGGAGCAGAGTGTGTGTTGGGTTCCTGACAGGAAGGGCAGTGTAGGCAGCGCGAAGTGCAAGACACAGACAGACAGTCAGACGAGAGACAGACAGGACAGACAGCAGACAGACGGCCAAAGTCAGGCACCCCCCCCCCCGCCCCAGAGTGGACGAATCTTCCTCTCACCGACTGTGTCCCCGTTTAGCAGCCACGAGATCTCTCCAGTCCGGCTCTTCCAGTTCATCAGCTTGCGTTCGATGTGTTTCATGCCCGTGATGACAACGTCTTCCCCCACCTGTATCATGAAAGACAGACCTGGGGAGTATGCCTCAGGCATGATAGAAGTGAAAGTTGGTTTCAGTGTTGTGCAATTCACGTGTGATAGGGTGCCTGTATTCCCATATCTACGGTCATCAAGTTGCAGAGGCCACAGTGTGACAGTCCCAGATCAGCCCTCAGACAGTCCTTCTGCAGACCATAGAAAAGACAGTAACAGACAGACAACAGACAGCACCCAGACAGCATACAGACAAGCCTAGTTTTTTGAAGAGGAAAGCACAAAACCAATGACGGTATCGCTGTGCAGGCTTTATCTTCAAAAAGGTTTCCACCGACTGTTCGGACAATGAACGTGATAGCAGCTCACGCGATCTCTCCGTCACAGAAGACAATTGCTCCGTTTCCCTCAGCTTGATTCGAAATTTTTCATGAACGACTTTTCCTCGTTCCAGATCCCATGTCTTTCACGCTATCTGAAAACCCTCCGCCTTATAGAATAGGGGGCATTTACATGCCGAAAACAAATAGAGCATTAAAAACCTAGAGCAAATAAATTCTAGCTGTTGAATTCATGAATGAAATCATCCCATATCTTCACGTCATCAAGTTGCAGAGGCAGTGTGACATTTTCCAGTATCAGCCTCTGACAGATCCTTCTGCAGACCAGTAAAAATAAATAAATAACAAATGAAGAAAATGGATAGATAAATTATAGATAAATAAATAGATTTTTTGAAGAGTGCTCACCTTCGCTTACGGAAATGTGATGATTCACCGAAAATACGAGAGAAGGAAAAAAAATGACGGTCGTATGCAGGCTTTTATTATTACAAAAAGGTTCCATTGATTTTTCTTGAAATGAGACGTGGCTTAGAATTAAAAGAATTTTTTTTAATCCTCTGAAAGGCAGCACCTCACAAAGACAATTGTCAAAATCAAATGAAATTACTATGGTCGCAGTACATGACGACACTTTTCATGATGGTAGGGACTTTCTCGTAAGTAAGATAATGATAAGGTAGACTTTAAAACATGCTTTAATCTTTCCCTGTTTTTTTTTTTTTTGTCTCCAGTTCTTATAGAATAGGGAGTACTTTACAATGGGAACGAAACAAATGCTGCCTGTCTGTCTGTCTGTGTCCGTGGTCAAAATGTGCTCCACTCACTCCAGACAAAACTTCTGGGTCGATCTTACTGAAAATTTGCAGGTATGTTCATTATGGGTCACGGATGATGCCCAGTGTTTTATTTTACCAGAATAGCCGTTACTAACGGCTATAACGGCCCAAAACGGTTTTTTCTTCTTTATGGAATATCTAGAAAATGATAACGCAGACAAAAATGACGTCAAAGCTTCTTTGCGTTGTAAGCCGACGTGACGAAATACACTGTGACGCTTGTTTGATTGTGACATCGTATTTAAGGTAAACTGGCAGTAAGTTTATATGCTTTGCATCTTGTCTTATTACAAAAAGGTTCCATCGATTTTTCTTGAAATGGGACGTGGCTTAGGATTAAGAGAGAGAGAGGAGACAGAGAGAGAGAGAGAGAGAATTCCGCTGAAAGGCAGCATCGCGCAAAGACAATTGTCAATATCACATGACATTACTGTAGTCGCAGTACATGGTGACCCTTATCATGATGGAAGGGACTTTTTTCTTAAGTAAGATTATGATAAGGTAGACATAAAAACATGCTTTAATCTTTCCCTGATTTTGTGTACTCCCAGTTCTTACAATGGGAACGAAGAAATGCTGTCTGTCTGTCTGTCTGTGTGTCCGTGGTCAAAATATGTTCCACTCGCTCCAGACAAAACTTCTGGCCGATCTTTCTGAAAATTTGTAATAATAATAATAATAATAATAATAATAACGTACATTTATAGAGAGCGCCCTTTCTCACTAGAGCTCACAGCGCTTTACAATAATCAACTATAAACATGTAACACTCATTTACACATGTATGTTCATTATGGGTCACGGATGATGCCCAGTGTTTAAAATTTACCAGAATAGCCGTTACTAACAGCTATAACGACCCAACACGGTTTTTTCTTCTTCATGGTATATCTCAGAAAGTACTTGGCCGATTTTACTATATTTCAGTGACGAAATACATTATGACGCATGTTTGATTGTGACGTTTTCTTTCTTATGATGCATGTTTGATTGTGACGTTTTTTGTTTGTTTTGTTTGTTTGTTTTGTTTGTTTTACATGCGTATTCAAGATACACTGGAAGTACGTTTTTATGCTTTGCATTTTTTTTTTTTTTTTCTCAGAACAGATCTGTTTTGCCCCCATCAGCCGGGCCTAACAGTTCAATCAGAGAAAGAAAAAATGCCAAAACATGGATGTGAACCGGTGTGCCTGTAATGCAAACACTGTGTGTTGCAGACAGTTCCAAATCCCTTATTATCGTTATCATTAGGCTCTTCTTCGATCGATTCAGATCTCCATATCCTGGGGTTGATGTGACGTCTGTTGACTAAATGACGCGTGCACAAATTGCGTAATGACTTTGACCCATAAATGGATATTTACTATGGAAAGACAGGCTGTATCTCCACCTGATTTTTTTTTTCCCCGGAGGAAAGCCATTGAATAAAGAAATAAGCATACGAAAAAATAATCGGAATTTATTTAAGAGTCCCACAGATTGCATCTAGCTAACACAGATTGATAACAATCAGCTGCTTCGGGGATTATTAAAAAAAATTGTTTTTAAGTCTCTCTTATCTTATTAAAATAAAAATCCCTTCTTTCATGAAAAGTGTCATCATGCACGGCAAATATAGTAATTCGTCGTGATTTTGACAAGTGCCTTCGTGAGGCACTGAATTTCAAACCAAATCTTAAAAACAAATCCAAAGCCACATGTCTGACTTCAAGGAAAATCAATGGGACATTCTGTAAATCTTTAAGACAAACTATCCGGTTCTTTCCTGAAAAACCAAACCTTGGTCACAAAACTTTCAAGTTGAAAAAAAAAGTGGATTTGTTTCTGGCAAGTCATAAAACAGCTAAAACAATACATCGAAGCACTGTTTCAAATAAAATCTCAATGAAAACCAATAGAATATCAGTCACATCTTTAGAATGAAGTTTTGTTGTTGTTGTTGTTTACAGCTAAGGCACTTCCACTTGAAAAGGAAAGCACTCAAAAGTAAAGCAACAATGGCAACTGTTGCAAGCATACTATAAAGTGCAGAAATAGATCAGAACATTTATGCACGTCATTTACTGTACCTTCATTTCTCTCTGGACTGATCAGTTTATACTGACTGAACTTCACACATGTGGTTTCTCAGCCCAGCAGGTGACCATCATCCTCCTTGTCCTGGTGTATGACCACACACAAGTGTTGGTGTACTTGGCGAACGTGGTCAAATCTGAGTATATACATTCCTCCCATATTAGGTTCAGTTTTCTTTGTTGGCATGGTTTTAAAAATAGAATGCAAGAGTTAGTTCCCTTGAACGGGAAGTCGCTTCCCGGTGTACGTACATTGTGAATGAGCGTACCTGCTGATGCAACGAAATTTCACAGCTGTCCTGTCAAGCTTTACGAGGTGTCGTTAGCACGAGGTAACTATTCGGGTGACAATGCTCAAACCAAATTTAAGAGACGATCCAACGTTTGATGCCCAACGCTTAGTACTCCGGAAAGTAGGATGGTACTTCAACCTCAAGACTTAAGGTCTACTTGCAAAGTGAGACGACTGCAGGCGGAAATGTAAACAAACCTTGAATAAATGTTATCAAACCACAAGCAAAAAAAAAAAAAAAAAAAAAAAAAAAAAAAAAAAAAAAAGAAAAAAAAAAAAAAAAAAAAAAAAAAAAAAAAAAAAAAAAAAAAGACAAAACAACGTAGACAAACAAATCACAAGAAAGAACACGACGCATTTCGACTTCTTAGGTCTTTCCAGGCGAGATACAAAACAATTAGGACAACGAAAATGAAGTGATTGAAGAGAAATGATTGCTCGTTCATTTTTCGTCGTCCTAATTGTTTTGTATCTTGCCTGAAGAAGACCTACTAGGCCGAAACGCGTCGTGTTTTGTCTTGTGATTCATTTGTCCACTTTTTTTTTTTTCGGTTCGCTAACATTTAGTCAAGACTTAAATTTACTGTTTTTCACATCATTTTAATCCATAACCAAGACTGAGTGCAGACAGAAAGAAATTCCGATTGAACCCTTTAGCCACAAAAAAAAAAAAAAAAAAAAAAAATCCCCACAAACAAATAAACAAACAAACAAACAATGGATTCGCTCTCTAAAAGGGGAGATTACCTCAATGCTTCTCAGCCAAACCATCAAACGTGCATGCAGGCAATGGTTAATTTCATCCCTACGGTTTCCTCTCTGACGAAATCTAAGTGCCAAATAATTACTGGAATGAGATAAATACTCTTCTTGTGATCAAAATTTATGCATTCGTTTTACAAAACCTCAAATCTCAAACCTTTCCACATTGGACATCTCCTGTGCACATGCACATACGAGCCAAAATTACTGACTATACGCACACAAGTTCTGTTTATGGTCAACAGAAACGCCCAAAGCAGGATCATCTAAGTGTCAACAAACGCTCATTTTGCAATGAAAATTACTGTTGCAAGATAAGAACATTGCTATTCTAAACTGTCTTCCTTTGGCTCTGGTTATCAAGAACCTTGTAATTCAACGCACTGGTTTCTGGATCCATGGTCACGCAAACAGACAGCATGAAGAACGCTGGCACCAAACCAAAGATGCACCTCACAGTGACGCATCTTCTGGCACTGACTGACGAGAACGAACACACAGTCTCGCCGGCTTCCTGTTTCAGTTTGATTCGAATATATGGCACGACACGCAGACCCACACCCCTTCAAGTAAGCCACAGAGGCATTCCAAGAACAAGAGAATGGTAAATATAGCGACTCGGCAAGTGAATACATGAATAAATCATCCCATAATCATCCATATCCCATATCTTTCGTCGTCGGGTGGCGCATTTTCAAATGTCAGCGGCTGACAGGTCCCTCCAGAACTAATGGCCTGGCCAGAAACTGACAAAATATGTAAAGAGGAGCGCTCTTGGGAGATTGTCTAGCCTCGATTTTTACACACACACACACACACACACACACACACACACACACACACACACACACGTGCGCGCGCGCGCACGCGTACTACCAAAAATGGGAGGAGAAAAACACGTTTGTTTCAGACGTTTTCATATTTTCATTATTTTCTTTTAACTTCTGTGAGCACGCATGCAAAGTGAAACGACTGCAGGCGGAAATCTAAACAAATCTTAAATAAATGTCACGACCGCCCAGAGAAACGTGGACAAACGAGTCACAAGACAACACACAACGCGTTTCGACCTCTTAGGTCTTCTTCAGGTGAAAACAGAGACGAACAAAATAACGAAAAAGCACTTAGCTTTGATCGCTTCAGATTGCTTCTGAGTTCAGCATTAATTTTAGAAAGCGTTGAAATCTGTGAGCAAGGTAGTTCAAGATTGGAAACACAATTTTTTTTTCCCGCCAGGGTAAGTAATAATAGGTACATACTGAAAGAGTTATTTTGCTTTTTCACATGACAAATCAGAATTGTAAAGGTTTCTTTCACAGATCCAACCAACACTTTGGCAGTTTCGTCTTTGGGATCATATTACCTTTATCTTTCCACCATGCTTGGTGAAATTGGTTCAGTGGGATTTTTAAAAAAAAATCTTTCTGACAAACACACAAAGAAACTAATGGACCGGGTGAAAACATAATCTCTTAGGTGTAAAAAAAAAATAGATAAGTAAACAAAATGAATAATGTTGAATATCCCCAATGGCATG
>JADBJO010006717.1:25000-27500 GCA_016801955.1 Conus betulinus | reverse complement strand
ATGTGTGTGTGTATGTGTGTGTGTGTGTGTGTGTGTGTGTGTGTGTGTGTGTGTGTGTGTGTGTGTGTGTGTGCGTGTGTGTGTGTGTGTGTGTGTGTGTGTCTGTGTGTGTGTGTGTGTGTGTGTGACCTGAGGGCAGAAGAAAGCAAACAGTTTCTGAAAGTTAACAGCTTACTGTGATGGTTGTGAAATTAGCGTGTTGAGCTTTCGCGTTTCTTTTGGACACAAGTGTGTACTGATTTGTTGATTCAATTATGATTTTGCGATGTTGATAACAGTCGTCACGAACACACGCGCGCGCGCGCGCGCGCACACACACACACACCACACACACACACACACACACACACACACACACACACACACACACACACACACACACACACACACACACACACACACACACCACGCACGCACACACACACACACACACACACCCACACACACACATCGCCACCGCCACCACCACCACCACCACCACCACCACATCATCATCATCATCATCATCATCATCATCATCATCATCCCTTGGCAAACGGACAAACGCAGAAAAAAGCTTATTTCGATTCTGTTCTTAATTTTCTAAATGAAATCGGCTTGGCAAAAGAGTTCCAAACAAGCTCAATGTCAAACTCATAAAAAAAACTTATTTTACGGTTTCATTATTCTGAAATGTTTATGAAAAAAATTCAACAATTTCTTCCAAAAGCAGAGGAAGGTTTCATTATCCAAAAATGCTTGTGTGAAACAAATTCACAACAATTACATAACTTTCCTGTAATGATTTTGTCAAAATTAATCAGAGGTTTGTAAACAAAATCTTAAGCGTTCCCAGTATGCTTAACCCGTTTTGTCAAAATCAGCAAAACAACTACTCAGTGTTTATGTTTCATTCTTCTGAAACTATCAAGTCAAAGTTACAAGAAGAAGAAAGAAGAAGAAATGTACAAGTTTGATTATCATGAAACGCTTTGTCAAACACTCAATTTTGTGAGAGAATAAAATGGCTGCATGCACACAGACAATTATCATTTCAGCACGCTTATTGGTATACAATGAAAATGTCAAAGCTCAATTGTGTCTTCGATACCAAAACACTACTCAATGAAAAAACAACCAAAATACAATGTTTACGTTTAATTCTTTCTCAAACTCTAAAGTCAAAAATGTAAGGAGAGGAAGTAGAGAATGTACATGTTCTGGTCATCATGAAACGGTGTCAAAGCTCAATTGCGTCTTCGATACCAAACTCCTCTAAGCTCAAAATTTCGGATGAAGTCTTGCTGAAGGAACAGCCAGGCATCCCACCATCGGGGATTGTTGACGACTCTCCTAATGGCAACAGCAAGGCCACTGCCTTGGCCTGCTGCCATGTAGAGACGCCTCACACTAAAGGGTCGAGGGACGTGTTCCAGGACATATTCAACAATATGGAAGGAAGGAAGTGGAACAGCTTGGATGACTGTGTGCCAGAAAGTGTTTACGCGCTGCAATGTAAAGCGACAACTTGGGTCAATTGTACAGAAGAAAATTGTAACAAAATTGCCGCAGTCGGTGCGGCAATTTGTACCATTGGAACAAATTGCCGCGTTGGAACAAATTGCGCTGCATCACAGCTTTCGTTTGGAGTTTGAGCCTGTAATTATTTCATCACGTGAGCGAGAGTTACCCTACCTGTTTGTTACTTTTTTTTTTAAGTTCATGAAAAAAAGTGTGTGTGTGTGTGTGTGTGTGTGTGTGTGTGTGTGTGTGTGTGTGTGTGTGTGTGTGGTGTGTGTGTGCGTGCGTGCGTGTGTATGTGCGTACGTGCGTGCGTGCGTGTGTGTGCGTGTGTATGTGTGTGTGTGTGTGTGTGTGTGTGTGTGTGTGTGTGTTTGTGCGTTAAATTTCCCTTACTGTACTGGTCATAGGGCCATTGAACTGTCAAAGGTTCACTGTGTCTCTAACGTACGGCATGAGTTCATCCCTATTCTTCCGCCGACTTTAACGTCCCTGGGCGCAAGCATGTGCGCTTTTTTATCTGGATGGACAGAGAGGGGTTTTAAACCGACAAATCCGACCCCAGGAGTGCTTCGAACTCACGACCGACAACTCTGCAGGCAAACGCTCTAACTCTATCAGTTCAAAAGAAGAAGAAGAAGCAGAAGAAGAAGAACGAAGAACGAAGAAGAAGAAGAAGAAGAAGAAGAAGAAGAAGAAGAAGAAGAAAGCAGAAGCAGAAAAGAAGAAAAGAAGAAGAGAAGAAGAAGAAGATGATGATGATGATGATGATGATGATGATGATAGTATGATGATTACGATGATGACGAAGAAGAAGAAGAAGAAGAAGAGAAGATGAAGATGATGATGATGATGATGATGATGACGATGACGATGACGATGATGATAATGATGACGATGGTATGATGATACGATGATGACGAAGAAGAAAGAAGAAGAAGAAGAGGAGAGGAGGAGGAGGAGGAGGAGGAGAGGAGAAGAAGAAGAAGAAGAAGAAGAA
>JADBJO010006717.1:2500-5000 GCA_016801955.1 Conus betulinus | reverse complement strand
TCGAAACAGATCTTTTGATTTTTAAAACTTCCTTTTATCATACTATTTTTAACAGATGTTGCTCCCCAAGGGGTTGAGCACCTTAAGATTTTTTATTAGGCGTTTTAGCAGTATTTATATATATATATATATATATATATATATATATATAAACAGGTAGGTAGGTAGGCTGGCAGACAGATAGATACATCCATAGATACATAGATACATAGATCGAAAGATAAATAGATCGATCGATAGATACACACACACACACTCACACACACACCACACACACAAACACTCGAGAGAATGCCGACGGTTGTTTCTACCAATCAGGATGGACCTTCTCTGGTGAGCGGAGACAAAAGTAATGACGGACATAATTTTAGAGAGATTATCGTTTTCCCTTTTTTGCCCTTTAATAACCCCGTTTATCTTTTTCATATCGAAGAGTGGGTGGGTTTAAAAAGGATACATGCTGAATTTTGTCTATTTTTAAATCTTTGTTCCTTTTAAATGTGCACTTGTATATAGGCCTACATATCAATGTTTATGCCGGGTGCATGACTGGTCGATTCTCTAAAACTTGTGATTGGTTTAAGGACAGTTGGCATAGACCTGCTGCCCGGTGCAGTCTGTTTTATCCGTGTCTTTCGCACGCGTTTGATGACTGGCAAGGCAGGCTTATGTAACACGAGCACCGCGAAGCCATGAATTCCCCCTAAGTAAGAGTACAGCACAAAAACTTTCTGTGTGTGTGCATCTGACATACTCTATAGGACAGGGGTTTTTGAAAGCATTTTCGCACGTGCTGTCATTTCACAACATGTCGTAATTTTGCAAAAATCCGTGTCTTGAATTTGGCATCGCAGAGCAATGAAAGGCGCTGTAAGTAGACACGTGACTGTCTTTGGCGTGGAAATCATACCGCAAACCTCGGGTTTTCTATTCTTTTCTTTTTTTTTCTTTTTTTTACCTATCGAACAATCTAAACAGGCATGTTGATAGAATGAAGTCCACATTAATGAAGTCCACACCACAGCAGAGACTTTCCACTGCGGGTCTAAAGTCTGCACGGTCGTCTTTGCGGACCAGGGCCCAGGTTTAAACCTGGTGTGCAAATACTTCGACTTTCCTGGCGCACTCGACAGAGATGCGTAACTGTGTTCTCCACTACGATAGACATAATTTACGTCTTGATGCTTGTTGCGCTGCATTAGCTGCTCACCCTCAGTCAGATCAAGACAGGGCTGACTTCCTTTGGTTATAGAAGAAGAAGCAGCAATCCTGTGGAACATGCTTAGGCTGTATCACATTGAGATGGGTTGATGTCTTCGAAGTGGAGATTGGTGAGCTTTGGCTGCCTCAGTCTCCCGTGAGTGACAGAACCCTCAGTGGGACCGGAAGGGGTGGATCTTTTCTGGTGAGGGGTTGGATCTCATCCGTAGGATTGTACGTGTGGTGGAGCGTCACCCATCTCTTTTGTGTTTGTTTTACAATAGTTTCTGACTCCGTGTAGCTGGCAGCTTGACGAATAGCCCAGACGTCTATTGAACAGCCTCCTCTTCAATTTTTAAACCTTGTGAACAGAAACTTCGTCTCCGATCAATGTATTCGAACTTTATTCGCCTGCAGAAATTCAAATAGATGGCAGAGGTTAATGTTGCTAAATCTGGAGGAAAAACTCGGGAGAGTGCAAACCTTCATCGCCGCGGAACTGATCCTGGATGACCCCTTGATAAAGATCCACAGCAAGGATCCGTCGTACTAGAATTTATCGAGCTCATCTTCGGATCGAATTTCATCATTCCAGAAAGTTTCATGACAGTCGCTGTAGTACTTTTTGAGTAATCTTACTGACAGACATACAAACTGACCAACAGACCCAGCAAGGAAAAAAAAGCATATAGTTTCCTCGGCGGAGGTAAAACTTTATCTTTTTTTTTTTATCTACTTAACTAATAGTTTTGTGCACCAGTAGGTGCAGCTACGTAAAAAAAAGTAATAACCGGAATCTGGCATTTTGCACGTAACCATTATGATATTCATCGAACAAAACAGCTCTGAAACACCCATTCCCTCCACTTCCATTAGAATGCGTGTTTTACGTACAAGATCTTGTCGTGTGTGACATGCCTGATAGAGAAGGGGGTCAACACTGTGAAGACAACATTGACGTGACGTTGTTTACTGCTGTATAACTGTCTTTTCCGCGTGACTGCCTATGCAGTTCTGTCTAGATTGCTGAATCCCAGCTATGAAAGAAAACACTTCTAGAAGTACATTTCTCTCTCTCTCTCTCTCTCTCTCGCTCTCTCTCTCTCTCTCTCTCTCTCCTGTCTCTCTCTCTCTCTCTCCCTCTCTCCCTCTATCTCTCTCTCTCATCTGTCCACCTCGTCTGACTGACTCCTCCTCTCCCTCCCCTCCCTCCCTCCTCCCTCCCTCCCTCTCTCTCTCTCTCCTCTCTCTCTCTCTCTCTCTCTCCTCTCCTCTCTCTCTCTCTCTCTTGATTGATCGA